>JADRCO010001577.1:0-18373 GCA_021464525.1 Rhizophagus sp. LPA8_4_AMF | reverse complement strand
ATATAAAGTAAAACAGTTCAGTCAGATTTCAGCTATAATTCAGATAACATTTTCTTTCGAAGTTTAGTTCTGAATATTTTCCAAGTGGCAGTGAATGGCAGTTGTTCAGAACTATTCTTCGGAAAAGCTATTTGGCTGATTTTATACTGTAAATCGTCCTAAATTCAGAAATCTGAATTTTAGCCAAAATGTACCATTTCGACTAGTGATATATTAATGATATTATTTGATGTATATCCAAATTATACTATGACAGAAAGTGAGTGAAATCAATATAATATTTCTTTTTCTTTTTTTAAAAAAAATATATAAGATTTATGATGAAGGAGCAAAAGTGGTGATGAGAAAGCAAAAATGAAGATTAAAAAATGTAAAATGGACAAAATTGATGATGAGAGAGTAAAAGTGGTGATGAGGGAATGAAAGTGGTGATGAAAAACATAAAAGGGACAAGATGGATGATGAGGGAGCAAAAGTGGTGATGAGGGAGCAAAAAAGATGATGAAAAAATGTAAAGGGATGAAATAGATAATGAGGAAATAAATGTAGTAATAGAATACAGCATCACTCAGCATGTACAATCAGATATGAATAAAAGGTATATCACAAATTTTACTTAAATGAAAAAAATAAGGTGTATATTCAATAAAACCTTATTCTTAACTTTATTCAATTGAAGAAAAAAATCTTACTTTTTATTCATTGACTCATGCTCTTATTATACATAAAATTTAATTACTGAAATTATCGAATATATCTAATATATTTACTATATATAATACATTAAATAAACCCAATTTATACTATTATTTGATAAATGCGCTACATATTAAATATATTAATTATATGCTATATATATGTTATTTTATTTATTTATTTATTTTATGTAAAATGAGAAGGAGTACAAGAGAAACTATGACAGATTTAAAAAAAAGATAAACTTTCTATAAAAGACGCCTTCACCCAGCTAAACCGGGTCCTCACTTGATCTAATCTGAACCTGACAAACATCCCAACCAATGAATGTCAGTTAATCAAAAATAAAGAAAAAGAAAAACCAAAGGAACTAAGCTAAAAAAAAGAAGATTAACAGATGAAAAATGGAAAGAGGAGAAGGGCACACAAGTCATTAATGACCAAATGGTAGGTAATTATACATAAAATAGCATGAAACATGCAGGAAGACTAGTTTTATAATCTATAGTAAAGTTATATAAATGAGTATAAAATGGACCACTATGTAAAAAATTAGAAGAAGTAAATAAATAAAGAGATAGTCTATAGAAGTTTTAAAATTACAAAAATCATTGAAGGGATTGATATAAACCTATCATGTGACACGCATTGTTGCAAAATATTGGCGGGACTGTTATTTGTAGCAGAAGTTCGATGTGTTTTTGAGTAATCTTTGAAATCTTGACGTGTGATATTGTGATCTGATTTCCATTATTTCCATTTAACAGAGCAGAATTTCCAAAGAGAAAGTTTAAATTCTTGAAGAGTGGCCTGTATGAAAATAAGTAAAGCGCAAAGCGCTCATCTATATATATGTTATATGTTATATTGGATATTTTTATTTTTATTTTTATTTCTCAATGTGAACAAAGTTACAATTTACATTTCAAGAAGACTATCTAAAGAATTCTAAACGAAACAATTACAAGAGTAACCAAGATACAAATCCTGAAGGATAGGTAACGCCACTTTGGATTAGGATAGGGAGAAGAAAGTCATAGGATCCATCGATCAGAACGACTATGCTAACGGCCGGGCGAATTCCAAAGTTATATAAAAGGATGAGAAGATAAAAATAAAGAAACATAGGAAGAAGATGAAGAAAGAAAATCTATATTATCAGAAAAAAGTAAAGACTCCAAATGAGTTTCCCAAGAATCCGAGTGTAAAAAATTACTACTAGTCCAACGAATATACACTGAATGATTAAGATGCATTGTTTTCGTGGGATACGGAGGAAGAATCGGGTCAAATGTGCCTGGAGAGACCAACTCGCGTCAGAGTGGAGGAAGATTATCACGTGATTGTGTCGGACGATTAAATCGTCTGTGTCTGGGTCGATCAGAAGACATGTGAGGAAAAGAAGAAGAATATGTTCGTTTCTTCTTTGGAGTGATTCTATGCTGTAGTTCCCATTGTTTGAAAGCAGAAGCCCGTGAAGACCACGTAATGAGAGCGAGTTCTTTCAATGTTATATTGGATATGTTTGATATATCTGATATTTGCAATATTGATCATCAGTCACGTGACAGATCAGAACTTTACACTTCATTTTGGACTATTGCAACAATATGATAAAAGTTTATTATTAATATAAATGAGATTTTTCAATACATCTTTTACTATCTAATGAGTCAACTTTATAATTGTTTTTGCACTATGTTTGAAAATTCCTTTTTGCTTTCAACTGTTTATATTTTTATTAAATTTGATTCTTTAAAAAATATTATTAATGATAAAATCATTATTATTAATTAATTCAGCTTTAAATAAAGATATATAATATAATAATATAATTTTTAAAAAATAAACATAAAAAATTTTGTTGATAGATGTTAAATCATCTTGGAAATTTGGTCTTATATTTCAATCCATTCTTTTGTTGGTCATGAAGTAACTTTACTATACTTAGCCAAGCAATTGTTGCATAGTAGTACTTGTATTAGATATTTTTATTATATGCTTTTCGAGATATTATAATAACTATAATTAATTTTTTTTAAAAAAAAAATGTTGCAATGCATTTATTTGATAAAAAATTAAGTCATCTATAAGTTACATGCAAACCTGAAAGCTCACTAGTTGACTACATTTTTTAGCTACCAATAAATCACCCATCATCTAATGAAAGACCCCATATGTGCATTGTCAAGTCCACTTTACTTATATGAGTGAAACAAAAGTGCTCTTAGCCAAATGACCTCATAGCCTACAGTATTCAGAAGACATGCTGTAATAGTTATAATTAATAGTGGATAAATCTTTGGAAAGTCATAAGATATAATTTAAATTTATTGGTTAAACTTTTCTATACTTAAAGGAGTTAAAGCCCAGACTTTAATGAATACTTGGAGTATTGAGGTTAAAGTATGGACTCTAATGAATGCTTGAATTATAGCATATTATAAAAAGAATATAATAATAATATACAATTATTCTTTGATAAAATTTAAGTATAGTAGGTAATATTTTGTTCAATACAAGATTTTCTTAAGATCTATTATTTTAAAAGCTCATTAATTTTAGGTAATTGAAAGAAGATTTCAACATTTGTCTATTTGTAAAAAAATTACATTGCAATTATATTTAGATATAACTGTTTTCACAAATTTCTTCTATATTTATCAATATATATTAATTTTTTAAAGGATTTTTGTTCTCTTAGTGTTTCTCATAAAATTTGTATTAATATCATATTTTTTTCCATGTAGATATTACTGCTGGTCCAGCATTTGTATTGATTATTGACAAACATGATTCACCTAATGTTAAAAAATAATTTCTCTAGATCTCAAAGTTAATGCTTTTCTTACAGCATATACTTAGAAAGTTTCTATTTAAACACATGAAATTGTCAAAATGTTTGGTTTCCATTAAATTATTTATGATCACTATCTAATGAATAAACTTAAAGAATCAAATGTAATTAAAAATATATTCTCAAACATAGTAATTATTAAGAAGTATTATTAATGATAAAATCATTGCCATTAATTTAGCTTTTAAATAAAGTTATTACAATTATATAATAATATAATTTTTTAAAAAGTAAACATTAAAAAAATTCTGTTGGCAAATATTTAATTATCTTAGAAATTTGGGATGGTCCTGCTTTTCCATTTGAGAAATCTTATTTTTCAATCCATGCTTTTGTTGGTAATGAAGTAGCTTCACCATACTCAGCCAATTGTTGTATAGTACTAGTATTTGATTCTTTATATGTTTTTTGAGATATTATAATGGCTATAACTAATATCTTTGAAAAGTTACAAGGTATTATTTAAATTTTTTGATTAAACTTTTCCATACTTAAATTCAGACTTTAATGAATACTTGGAATATTGAAATTAAAGTATGAACTCTAATGAATGCTTGAATTACAGCATATATTATACCAAGAAGAAGATTTCTTTGAGATCTATTATTTTTAAATTCATTAATTTTAGGTACTATTGTAAGATTTCAATTTGTCAATTTGTAAAATAATTATTATTACAATTATGTTTAGGTATGATTGTTTTCACAAATTTCTTCTATATTTATGAATGATTAAATGATTCTTATTCTTTTAACTGTTCTCATACAATATGTATAACTATATGAAGTATAAAAATAGTGAAATCCTATATAATGTGTAGGAGCTGAATAAATATTAATATTAATATTAATATTATCAAAAAAAATGTATGATCAATTTTTCATTAAAATTACAGGAAAAACAAAATAGGGGATTTGATGTATTTTTTTGCATTTAGAGCATAAACTATAATAAATACTTGAAGTATTTAAGCTTATAATAAACATTTAGGAGGATAATGTGTATCACTATATGATATATAGAAGTAATGGAATCCAAAAAGATGTATGATTGATTTTCCATTAAAATTACAGGAAAAATACTATAGGGGATTTGGTGTATTTTTCACATTTAGAGCATAAATTATAGTAAATACTTGAAGTATTTAAGCTTTTAATTAAACATTTAAAAGGTACAAGCTTTAATTAATACTGAATAATAAGTTGTGGATTAATGCAAGAAAAATGTCAGTTGTTTTTCTCTTGGTTTACTGATCCAGCAATCATTTGAATATAATTGTTTATATGTTCTTTACTTATAATTTATAGATATGGATCAACTTTAAATGTTGTCTGTTAACTTCTAAAATTTTGTTGGATTTAAAAGAAAATTTCAACTATGGATATTGTAATTATATTTAAGAGGATTATTTCCACAATTTTCCATATTTATTGGTGAAAAAATTTGCTACCATCTCATATTTTGGTTTCTTTATATTAGTTTTATATTCATGTAAATAAAGAAAGTAAAATTAGAAATATCCATATAATTTTTAATTCAATATAGTTTTGTTCCTTTAATAATACACTTTTGTTGTAAAAACCATACTCATACATCTGAAAAGTTCTAAGGATGAGAGTTTAGAGTGACTTTTGAAGTTATCAAATATTGGAAGAAAGAATCACCTTTTGCTTGATAGTTTATTGAAAAAGTAACAAAACAAGTATTCTAATAAATCCTTAAATAGAAGAATCAATTGCAATATCAAAATTTTCATTAATAGTAATAGGTTGAATATTTGTTAGTTCTGATTCATCCATCTTCTTGAATAGGAAAAAATACAAAGAGTTATTGACTATAGATAATGATTTTCTTATTTTTCTTGATAAATATAATATAATAGAATTCATTACTTTGATAAGTTTTGTTGATCAATATTTGATTTCCAAATGGTTTTATCGCCATATATAATTTCGGATTCAATCCAGATACACACTCTCAGCACTTCATTTGGCTTTATTCTTATACAACTTTGAGCTTGAACATTATCTGATTCATTGATACAATTCTTGTATAGTAAAAGCATATTGGTTCACAGTTTTTCAGGCTGTTGTTGTCATTGTTCTAGTTTGTATTTGACTACTTGTAAATAATAAATAAGTTAATGTAAAAATACCTATGGGATTGTGATGATTTATTTTTGATGTAGCATCCTAATCTTTCTGAGTAATTAAAATTAACTATAATAGTATTTTTAAAAATAGTAGCATGCAATGGTATGGTTATATTAAATAGATAATATTACATTAGCTGAATTCTCAGATATATATATCTTGGGTTTGCTGTAAATCGCCCATTTTGGTTTTCTGTGAATCTCCAACTTGTATTGTCTCATTAAAAATTATTTCTAATAAATTATATTTCATTTAGTATGAGCATCATGCCCTCTTGTAATTCATGTTAATTAGTTGTTTACCTTTGTTTAATAAAACTTTACTATTTAAAATTTTAACTACTTTCTTGGATTATAATTTTGAATTTAATGCTGTTAATTAATAATTAAATACTATTGTGTCAGTAGTAGTTATTTATCTTATTATTCTAATAATCTTATCTTAAAGTTTGATGCTATAAATTGAATCAAAAGCCAATCCTCCTATAGGTTGTTTATTGTATTCTTTAAAAACCTCAACACATTATTCCAACTATCCAGAAAAGTAATCCATTTCTAACACTAAATAAAATGGTAAGTTACAGCTCCAAATCAATATCATCTTGAAAAGACACAGCCATTTACCTCTTGCATAGTTAAAATTTTGAGAACTTTATCCACTAAGTTTCAAGTTCTGTCTTTGCAAGAATGAGATAAGTACTGCCATTTTATATTTTTTTTTTTATTTCTTCTACTTGCATGACTGACTAATTTCCAGTTGATATTTGTCGATTCATTATATATTTGACTTCTTATTGTCTTCTTCTATTACTTATACTTTTTTTACATTATTCTGATATATTAATACACTACTATTATTGTAAAATTCTTTTACATGATATTTTTTATTCTTTTTCAAATCACCCTGTTTATTTAATATCTTTTAAGCAATTAAAGAAAGAAAATGTACAATAATGTATCTTATTTTCAGACATAAAATCTGACGAAAAGTAGAATGATTCCATTCATCATGAGGTTGATTGATGTTAATGAAATATTTGCTAGTTATTTTGAAAATATTGTATCAAGAATCATTTATAATTGAGTGGTACTGAATTTAATATCTTAAATAGTATATTCCTTTTTATATACCATTTTTTTCATTTTAACAACCTTCTGTTATTAGCTTATATTGGAATTTAAACCAAAAAACATTTGATGCTTTTTCAATAAAACATCCCTAGTCTTTATATATAGTAATCAAAATTAACTGTTTTAATGATCATAATATAATAACTTTGATGGTTATTTTTCTATTTTGAAATGATTTGCTGTAACCAGTAGTGACAAATAATCAATACCAGCAATCTGAATACCTATAATTACCAGCAGTTTACTATTATTTTTCTCTATAATTTTTTATCATTATCATTTATATTTTGTTATATATAATGTGTGAGGATTCAGTATAAATTAATTCAATACCAGTTATTTGGCTATTTCAAAATGTCATATATACAGTTTGTTTTTGATCTTTTTATAAATTTAATTTTAATTAAATACTGTATATTGTATCCCTATAAATCCTGACAAGTCTATAAATATAACTATCTATTCCCATGATTCATAATAAACATTTCTTACTTTGATATAGAGGGAAAGAAGAAGATATGTAACTCTAATTTTAATTAAGTATACTGTATCCCTGCATAAATCTTTAATCTTGATGAGTATAAATATATATAAATGTCTATTTTGGCATTTTTATGAAGATTAAAAGCACATAATGATTTCCTTGTAATTTGTATACTTTTCTTTTAATGTTTCTTTAAGATAGTGAGGGAAAAGAAAGATATGTACCCTTTGGATAATTCAGTCATTTAAAGTCATTTGTCATTTGAGTATTTAAGATATAATGTTCTATAAATTAAGCCAAATTAGTGATTTACTATACAGTATATATGCAAATTTTAGGTATATGCAAAAAAATACAGTGCTTTTTTCATAGTATGTAGTACAAAGCTTATCCAAATTTGGTTTTATTGTTGCCAAATACTATGTCAATCACATGATTATCTATGTAATAATAAATTGTATGAATAATTTTCAACACCAATACTATGCTGGAATAATTCTGGATTGATCTTATTTAACTTTAAAATGATCCATAATTAATAACCAAGTCATTTAATGTTACATAGATTAATACTTGCCATCTCTATTTGTAGGCTGTAGTATATTATTAATTGTAATTTGTAATTAGAAATGATATATAATGATGCATGCCAATTTGAAATGTTGGTAATTTTTATTGTAAGTAATGGTTATTTGATAATATTTGCATAAAGAAGTTGTTCCTTTCAATTATAAATTTTAAAACTGTAAAGTAAATTTAAATAACTTTTTGCTTAATAATGTGTTAGAGATTCTTTTAAAAATTACTATATAGATAGAAACCTGGTTTCAATTTTCAAAATTATTTGTTTAATAAAATTAGAGTCCTAATCTAAACAGGTACATAATAAATTTCAAAATCCTTTCTCATGTCCAGATTTTATCACTTTTTCATTTAATTTGTAGGTTAAATCCTATATACATATATTCTATACCGGTGAAAAAATAAAATACAATACTTTATGAATAGTATATATATAGATTGCAATATATTTCTTCTATCATCTGAAAATATAACTATAAATAATATTCCATATATTTAATTTAATTATATTCAACCATTTTATTATACATATATCCTTGATTATTTTTTGTTGGTTAGCCTTATAATCTTCACAGTTTTTGCATTGTTTCTTGTATTTTTTCTTCTTTATATGTAGACAAGTTCATTTATAAATTGTTTACAAAATACAAATTCTATAGTAAGAGACCATTTAAAAAGCTCAATACTTAAGTTCATTAGCATTATCATCAAGGGAAAAGAACTCTAAACTGACTATATTACTGGTATTATATTTTAGCTCCTCTTTGGAATCATCTATCTTATTAGTAGTTAATTTATTTCCTTCCTATAATATCATTTTTATTTAGAATAGCTTTTTTTCAGAATCTCTTCTTTCATCATTAAAGAAACCATTCAATGCATTTAATATAAGTAAAGTAATATAAGGATCATTTTCTTTTAATATCTTAATCATTTGTTAACTTCGGTTGTCTTTTTAATTTTATTCAATACTCAAATTGCTTCCTCTTATATATGTATGTCTTAATTGTAATTTAGTATTCAGTATAATAACTTGAGAAATCTTAACTGAAAATACCATCCAAGTGAAGGTAATCATAATCAGGATATACAACTCAGATCTTACAATAAATTAGCTAATTGTTGTTTTGCGTATCTAATTTCCCTATAGTGGTTTATTCATTTTCATCAATAGGTAATAGTATTTCATTTTGTTCAAACTGTACTTTATATAAAGATACTTCATTTTGAGTAATCGTTAGATATAGTTCACAATCTTTCCATCTTTTATGGCAAATATCACATTGTTGGTTTTCTTAAATAATCAGTGAGAATTTGCAAGTCAATGCCCAGAAAAATTTAATGAAAAATAAAATAGATGAATTACTGATTCTTTCTCCATAACTATAAAACCCTTTTCCTAGCATTACATTATATGTGGTTTATTAATTAATAAAATAAGGTGTTGAATAAATTTAATTGCCCAGTTAGTTCAGTTGGTTAGAACGTCACATTAAATATAAGTTTTCAAAGATGATGTGGGTTTAATTCTGCACCATGTATATTAGCATAATTTCTATACATGCATTATACTATAATTTATATTTTATGGGTATTTCAATATACTTGTTCTTCAAGACCATACATTATAAATTACAACAATTGTAAAGTTATAAAACATCCTATAATATACCTATATATAATATTCTTGCTATGCACATTTTAAAATCCGTGATTGTGAAAATATCCAGTAATATTATAAGGTGAATAATAATACCTTTATATAATTTTGTTTCTTTTAGTAGGAATAAATTAATATAATTAATATTAAAGTTTAAGAATGAGAAAGAATTCAAGATAGGGATATTGATAGATAGTCCTTTTATATAATTTTTATTATCATATGTCCATTTATTTTTTAAAAAAGGCTTAGTTTGGCTTGGTTTAGTTTAATTTAATTGTTTTAATTGGGCTTAGTTGAGCTTACTTATTGGTTGGGGCTTATTATTAGGCTTATACTTTTATTATTGGGCTTAGAAGAAAACAAAAATTGTTTTGATAAACAGACAACAATTTAATTTTTAATTTGTCACACTCATGGCATTACACTAATTTATATATGCATATTTAGCATAAATCTGGGTAGCATTTATTCTTTACAAATTCATTATTCTTTCTAATCACAATATAGAATAATTATTTCTGATGATTAGTTAAAAATTAATAAATGAAATTTGAATCATTAGTATCGTACCGTATATGATTTAAATACCGTATGTAATCATTAAAATCATTAATTTCTTTATAAAGAGTTTTTCCATATAGCAGCCTTCTATTACTTCTTTGTATTTAACCTTAAACTTAGCCTTGAAGTATCTTATTTTTGAATTCTATATTCGGTGAAAAATTTCTAGTACATTTGTATTATTGATTTTAATTAGCATGGCTTGAGTCTTTTCGCATTGTAAAATATCTTATAAATCTTCTAGGCTTATTCCGTCTTATAAATATATTACTTTTGAATTTTGATACAGCACATTTTAAATTTAGTACTTCCATTCTTTCAGCTATATGGTGTCATAACAGATGATATCTATAACAACTTTGTATTTTTATTTTCATTGTATTTTCTTTGAAGGTTTCATATAGTCCAACTGGTAACATTTACAAGATTAATAAGAATCAAAAAATGTTTGGTTAATATTCATATACTGTATACTGGTACTTATAAAGTGATGTATTTGCCCTAGAAAAAATTTTATCCGTTATTTCTGTAAAAACTCCGTCAAAATGAGCCTTTCACGGACCCATTCACGGAAAATGTAAATAATTCGATAAATTCCATAATATAAGGTTATTAATTCCGGAAATATGAGCCTTTTACGGAAAAAAGATGGAATGTAAAAAACGGATCGACTTTTTTTACAGGGTTGTAATGACAACTGTGATGAAGAAGCCGATTATTTACCAATTGTTTCCAAATCATTACTGAAAATTCTTGCACGATTTGACTACGATTTGTTTACTATTTGGGCACATTTCAGCAAAGAAATTAAAATTTTAATATATAATCAAATAAATTATGAACTTTTATAAATAAAGTTTCCGTCACTTAACATTTATAGTTATTGAGATATTCAGGTCTTTATCAGCGCAATTATTTTCTTAACACCTTATTTACTATCAATAAATGTTCGTTTTATGACCAAATTTCTGCGTGGTTTCACCTTGATGAGTTTACATAGTTAAATAGATTCTTCTTGCTTATTAAAATTAACTCCATAGATTCTTTTTCAGTAGAATTATTCATCTTCGAATAGGTGATTTATCTTGGAATTCCTTGATTACACAATAAATTAAAATCTAATTTCTAGTTGTAACTAATATTTTATTTATTGTTTCTTTCCTTCTTTTATGTATTAAAAAAAGTTCATGTAAATTCACCTAAAGTTAACACGTAATGTATTTGTTAATTCATTGCCCCTTTAAAAAAGATTATCAATCTGATTGAACCTAGAGCTATGAAAATTCCGATAATTCTGGCCAAAAATTTTGCGGCAATTTTCTATATTAAACGATCACTATGGATTTGTGTAAGCGTTATGGGATAGACATTTTCCCTACTATTCGTATGCGCACGAAATGATTTAAAATTTAGTTCATAAGATATATTAAATTTATTTAGTAAAAGCATATTTATACTACGTACTGATATCTTATTCAAATTACAAAATCATCAAGTCATCATAATTTATGATAAAAATAATCAGATGTAATAATGTTGTTTAATTTACATAACATTTGTACCTAAATATCTATAATAAAAACTATTTTAAATAATTTGGGTTAATAAAATTCAATATGATCAGATAAATTTTTTATACGACTTAAATTAATTTTCACCAAAAAAAATGAAAAAGATTAAAAAAATGATAAAACCGTTCTATTCACTTAAATGTTTAAGATTCATTTATATTTATTCAAATGATTTAAATAATTAAAAAAAGTATTTAGAACTACATGTTATGACTGGTTACGGTACGTTTCGCTGAAGTCCATTACGCCGAAACTCATTTCACCAAATTCATCAAAATTTTATCCGTTATTTCTGTAAAGCTCTGTAAAAATGAGCCTTTCATAGATCCATTCACGGAAAACAAAAGTAATTCAACAAATTCCGTGATATAAGGTCATTAATTCCGACAATATGAGCCTTTTACGGAAAAAAGATGAAATATAAAATACGGATCGACTTTTTTTACAGGGGGGAAGTTTCGCCGAAGGGATATTTCGTGAATCGAAACATCTCGCCGAATCCTTTTCCCCGAATCGTCCATTTCGTCGAAGGACACCTCGCCGAAAAGGTTAGTGATTAACTTAATCATTAACAATTCGATACAAAGAAAATAAAAACATTTCGGAAATTGATGAATACGACGAATTTGTTATCTTTTTTTGAACTACTGTAAGACCGAATAAAATAAATTTTTCTTCAATTAAAAAAATTAAACAAACGCGACTTATAATGTGTAAATAAACCGTTTGTCTTCTGAAAAAGAAAAGGAAAATTAAAAAATTCTACATCTTCGGCGAAATGTCCCTTCGCCGAAATGGCTTCAGCGAAATATCCTTCGGCAAAATGGCCATTCGGGGAAACGTCCATTCGGAGAAATGGCACTTCGGTGAAATATTCTTCGGCGAAATTGCTTCGGCGAAATGGGTTTCGGTGAGATGGACTTCGGCGAAAAGTCCGGATACCGATTAATTATGTGATTTATTTTCATAAGTAGGAGGTATAACAAAATCATTCATCCAACTTGGTCTTATAAACTCCTCAATTTTACGATGATATACAAATTGGTAGAGCTACAAAAAAGAGTTCGTT
Organism: Rhizophagus sp. LPA8_4_AMF; assembly: GCA_021464525.1. Classification (NCBI taxonomy): domain Eukaryota; kingdom Fungi; phylum Glomeromycota; class Glomeromycetes; order Glomerales; family Glomeraceae; genus Rhizophagus; species Rhizophagus sp. LPA8_4_AMF. The sequence goes on along the minus strand of JADRCO010001577.1, from coordinate 5,607 downwards.
AAGATCTCTGAATTTTATAATAGTAAAATGGTAAATTATACATTTAGAACCAAAGTATACGTGTTTATCGTAACAATTGAATTATCATAACTTGAAGCTGATTTAATAGCTCCTGGAGTAGTTAATTCATAACTAATATCTCCTTTCCTAAACCAAAAAGACAATTAGCTAGCTATCCAATTATAGGTGAAATCAAATGAATCTTTTGATGTGATTTTAATTCATACAAAATCAACATAATTTAATATAATAATATATGAAATATACATTCTATAATAAATATTTATATAAAATATTATATAGTATATAATTATATATCAAAAAAATCCTGAAGGGTTTCATCGACGTTTCATCTCACCGGCGGTCATATGAACCAGCGAGTATTATTGAATTCATATTTAGATTATCAATTATCTAATATTTTGTATCGTTTGGTTAATAAGATTAAATTCGGATATAAGCGAACTCCAATTTGTATAATTTATATCATAAAATTAACGAGTTTACATTATAATATGGACAGTATATATATATGAGATATAATCCAAGTTGGATGAATGATTTCGGTATCCTCCTAATTTGAACCTATTTTATGTAAGCGAATTTTTTAACATTAATATTAATATAATTCAACTTCAATTTTAAACCCTTTACTCCTTTATGGGCGCGGACACATTACGTCGTACAATTTTATTGCTGCAGATTTTCTCGCTTAAAAAACTTCCCAATAATTCTCATACCGGTACTAAAAATCATCCTTCAAAGCACGATTCACCAGCGGAATGAATTGATAATTTAGAATTATTTTCACAAGGATTTTTGTTGAAGTACATTATTTATATTATTTAGATGATGGTATTTGATAAATTAGTTAAATTTAGACCGATTTTGAATTCTAAAATTGAAACTATGAATATCAAACATTGGAGCAATTAAAATATCAATGAGTCTAGATACTTTTTTTCATAGTTCCAAATTTAACTATTTCCGAATTAAAATACAACCAATAAGCTATTCAATATTACCCTTAAAGAATACTATAATGACAAGAAATTCGGATTATTTTTACAAGATCTCTCGATAGTGATTCTTCGTTCAGCTATGTTACGTTTAAAAATTCCTTCGAAAAATCACGAATTTTCTATGTAATTTATTCACTAATAGGAATATTTACTATAATTCCTTATTTAATCAATTCTTTGCCTAATTCACATCATTTACCAACCGCATCAAAAATATTGTTCATCCAGAAATGGTACACAGATTACATATGAACCTTCCCTAGTGGGATATTTAGATGACACCACTTGGTTCGCTAGCTCTTCACTTCAAGTTAACAAAAATTGTCTATAGCTAATTCTTTTTATAGTTTCACAAAAATCCAAGTGAACTTAGACAAATACAAAATTTTAACAAATCAAAAAGTATCGTCACCCACCGTTCAACTTTTTGTTAATGGGACGTTCACTACAGCTGATATTACATCAAACAGACATGGAGAACGCATCCTAGGCTTGTATATCAATGCTCAAGATCAACAATCTCAAAGCCAAATCTATCATACATACTCATTAGATCCTCCACCTTTCAATTCCAACATTGTCAAATCACCTAAAATCAAAGTCAACATATCAATGGATCAATGACCTCAGGAATTTATATTTGGCAAGACTATTTCTCAAGAATCTACCACTACTACTACATCAATTACTTACTCGGAACATTATATACCATATGTATTTCATTAAATCCCAATTTTCTCTGACTCCTCGACAACAACCTTTGATATTAGTACCTCTATATAGTTGTTCAAGATATTCGTAAATGGAGCAATACTCCTATTCAAGCTACTATTTTTATTTCTCTTTCAAATAATTCTTCACTTGCACCTATCGAACCTCATATTACTAATGGTTCAATAGACTGGCACTTTACTGCCATATGGATCAATTATAACCCGTATGACACGCTAACAAATGAAAAACTTTCAAAGTTCCAAGACACTAAAATCAAACGATCTAACTTTATTTATCCAACTGCGGACATTTTGCAACGAAACTACCCGAGATTATATCCTTCAACGCCTATTCAATGTCCAAATTGTCATATCACCACAGATAATAATGCTCCCATTGCAATATGTGACAAATGTTAGGCCGATATTTATCGCATACCGCTCAAAAACAAAGATATTCTGTACTCTTTACGAATACACAAATTCTACTTTTGATCTAGAGAATCACGTGATTAAGTTCAGTTAAACTTATTCTTTAATGAAGATGTGGATACTAATATAAACAATTTCTCTATCATCCCGTTAACTCTTGTTACATATTAATATACAATCTAATTCCCACTTCATTATCGTGTCTTTTCTATAGGTCAAAACTCGGGAACGTATTTTCACTACGTCTTTGTTGGATTTGTTAGTGCTGCAGACGTCCGAAGTTTCGTTGTGACTTGTCCATGCTTGCGTTAGCGACCAATTTATACTGTTGATAGGATGATTTTTAAAAACTTCTTGTAGCCTAGTATTGTGTAAGAATGTATCAAAAGTATATGCTTCAGTGATACGAGATCCAAATTTTCTTATGTCCCGATCGATTGGGCCTATAGAGTCCCAGAGCAGAGTCATTATGGCGCCCGGGACGAATTTAGGGATTAATGGTGATAAGTGGTAATTCCAATCCTTACTTAGCTAAGTTATCGGCCATATCATTCTATCATTTTTCACACAGTCAAAGCCCATTCGGGTATAGTATATATAGAGATTGTTAATGCGGCAAATATGTTTAAATGGCACGCCATACTATGAGGTGACTGTTGATTTTTAGTGATTGGCGGTCGGAAGTAAGTTTGTTCATTATTTGATGAAATGTAGAGATTACATTGTGAGTCGGTAAAAATATTTATATTACTGTTCATTGGGCTGTATAATAATGCAGTCAATAATGCAGTCAATAATGCGAAACTCTCCGCTTTGGTTGAGAAGGTTGTATGTGCTGCCTGCAAAAGTGAATGGTGGTGTGCTTGTAGTAGAATTATTGACGTTAACCCATCTGAATCCCATGTTTGTCGTTTGTTGTATCTGATGATGATCAATAGTTTTAGGTCAGAGGGGCCCATCCGTATAAACGATCAAATGTGTTAAGGTTTGTAATTCTTCTGCCAATTGACAATAAATCTATTGAAGATTGATTGCCTAATAAGCATTTTTAATCATCGTAGTTGAGGATCGATGTTAATTCTAGAAACGTGATCTATTTGAGGTAATAGTGTGGGATCATTTAATTATTGAATATTGTCTGAGATGTGAAGTTTTGGTTGTCGTATGGGTATTGTGCTGTAGTCGCTAATTTGTAGACGTTGAACGCTAAGGTACGAAGCGTAGATAGACTTGAAATTGGAAATATACTATTTTTTGGCAGGGATAAGGTGGAGACCGTTGGTTTGTACTTTCTACTATGAATGAAAAATTTAACTAATTGATTAGTACTAGACATAATGATGCATCGTAGATCCCGATAATAATATGGGACGTGGAGATTACACCCGCTGCACGGGCGAAGTATTGGTATGACATATGTGCTTTCTAGATGTAAAATATCCGATTGGTGGATGTGCGGAATATAGTGTTCACAGTATGTGATTGATGCTTCATTAACTTGTTTTATTGTTATATACGTCATTGAAAGTTGGCAACCAAGAAATTGTCCATTCGTTGGCGGGTCTGTGGTATAAAGCTGATGAGATTTTTGGAATGTTGTAATGTAAAGATGTAGTTGGAGGTAAAAGTAGAGGTTCTATTAAGCGTCTGTTGTGGTCTGATAAAATGCCGTCTGTTTCTAGTTTTTTAAACCAGGACGGTTGACGTCCTTTGAATTTGTTCTGTGGTAAATTTTTTGTATCATTCCAAGTTTCTAAGTAACCTCCATCTATGATAGTTACTTGTTCTTTAAATAAAATGCACTTTTTCCGGAGGGATAGTCTTGTCCTGATAGGTTGGGGATGTGATAGACTATAGGTGTATTACCTCCTGTAATGGTCATGTCGTTTATATGGTAATAAAGAAATATTAAATTTGTTATATAAATATAATTCTTTAGTAAGTAAAAATGGTTTTGTCATCGGAAGTGACATAAAATCCTGTGGTGTAGGGAAAAAGGGATACTAATATTCATATTGTGTTTGTAAAATTTTTTGAAATCCTATATCTCTAAAGAATCTAGAGTTAAATAGAACATTTGTAATGACACAATGAGAATAAAGTTGATTATAAAAGAAATTATTAATATAAGGAAATATTTTGTTGTAAATAATGTTGTTATGTGTTGAAGTGGGGTATTTGAAAAGGATCTTTAGAGGAGCGAGGATAGATTCGCATTGTTTTTCGGTGAGAATGGTAAATTGATTATTCTAATTTAGCATGATGACTTTGTTGATTATGTAGATTAAATGGCGTGTGTAATAGGTTTGCGACGCATAATGAAAGCGTAATGTTTGATTATTTGTTTAAGTTTTTTGATGGTAGGTCCTTGTGTGTGAAAGGCATTGATATATGCCTAATATGCGTTTACTTGATGATCGAGAAGCCGTTTTTATGGTAATGAATTTATATTGCAATTATATTGTTTCGGATCGTTGGTGAGGATGTCGTATTTTTCATGGTTTATAGTGATATTGGCCATGTTGTAGAAATCATTGGCGATTTGAAGGTTCTTGGGTAGATTTTGTAAACTGGACGCGAACCTGCTAGTGTCGTCTAGATATCCTATGATGGTAGCGTCAAAGGTGTGTTTTCGATCTGACGAAGGATTGTGAATATTGATGATCTTATTGCTGGTGATACGTAATTCGTTGTCTAGTTGTTGATTTACTTTTGTAAATATGGGAACGTAATAGCATATCCATAAATTGGACTTATTACTTCCTCCTGGTCTATACCTTGTAACACTTGGTATGATAAACTGATTCTATATGAAGGATAATTTGGTTTTTGCGATTAGTAACAAAGGCTAATGATAACGGGTGGAAAATATAATATGTAATCTTTGTAAGGCTAGTTTTAGTAAGAATAGATTTACCCGATCGTACGCCTTGCTAATGTCTATCTAGTAAACTGATCCATAAATATTCTTTGTCTGTTTTGTTGGTATTGTTGTTATTGTAACTTTCAATGACATGTTGGATGGTTTGTAAGGGTTGCAACGTAGATTGACCTATTAGTTATTAGGTTGCAGGAAGTTTGGTTGATAAGTTTCTTTCCAATCATTGGATAAATCTTCGATCGAATTATATTTTTTCTGATTTTCAATCTGCTGTAAAGGTTGACCTAATAATTGGAAGTGTTTGATGGTTTCTTTTTCAATGATTTCAGGATAATTGGTAATTACTTTTTCATTAGTGTTTACATCTAGATAGTGTAATCAGTCCAGGATAATACGTTTTGGTGATGGTCGAGTATGCTATTAACATTTTCGATTGATTAAATTTGTTGATGTTATTAAGTTTGAATTGTTTTCTGCCTCTTCTTGTAGGAGAGCTCTTCTTTACAGAAACTTGATATTTTTAATCGATATAGAATCGATATCGTTAAGTTTATCTTAA
>JADRCO010001576.1:0-18374 GCA_021464525.1 Rhizophagus sp. LPA8_4_AMF | reverse complement strand
TATTACAGGAGTGCTATTAAAGAAATATATATGTATATTCAAATGAGTAATACAGGTATAATATTATTAATAATCAAATAATATTAAATAAATTACCAAGTCACGATGCACTATTCCTTCGTTATGTAAGCATGATACGGCACAAGATAACTGGTATGCCATGTTATATTTGTCATTCCATGTAAGTTTGTTAAAGTTTTTCTTCAAATAACTTCGAAGACTACCACCGTCGGCATATTCCAATACTAACCAATAATTATTATGATTATCTATTAAATAAAAAAAAATAATCATTAAAATGCATCTCTTTGAATTTTGCGATTAACAAGAATATTATTTATATAGAGACAACTTTATTAATACCTGACTCAAGTTTTGTTATCCCATAGCAACGAATAATGTTATCATGAAAATCAACATCTCGTTGAATTTTTAACTAAAATAAAATTTAAATTTTTAAATAAGTATATTAAACAAAATCATAAACGAAAAAAATTATTTTATATTAACTTACCTCACGAACGATTTCTTTCACAGTGATATTATCAAGACTAAAAAAAGATTTTAACGCAAATTGTTTTTCTGAATTTTTCCAATTTGCACGATATACTTTTCCGAAACCTCCAGTACCAATATGTTGAATATCATTAAATTGATTGTATTCATAAAATTTAAAATATTCTTTATCGACAGCTTCCTCAATCCAATTGACCCATTCATCTGTATACTCGGTATCTTGCATTTTGATATTGTTGAACGTTATCAAACGTATTGAATAATGATAATTTAACAGTAAGTTAGAAAAAAAATAAAAAGCAAAAATGATTGGAGTTTATTGTGTATGCCTATTTTATATTTCTTTTCTCCGAATATAGTCGCACAAGCGTACAGCGTAATTTAGTATTACCTTTTACCAAACGCTCGAGTTACGCAGATGGCATACTGCTGATATAAACGAAATGATCGACAATTTGTTGGTGTAAGTTTAATACATTTAGTACCTGTATAACTTACATTAAGTGTAAGTTATCCAAAGTATAAGTTATATAAAGTTTATACCAAGTGTAAGTTATACGCGAAAATGGATTGATATATAAAGACTCTGTAAAGGGACGGAATTTTTGGTTTTATTTATTAGTTAGATTTAAGTAATAGTTTCGTAATATTGCAGATCGCCGATAGTGAGACAGTAATATTGTTAATTTTATTTTTTTATTAGGATTTATTTGATGTATTTAAATTAGCCTTTATTTTCGTATATTTATTACTGTTTAATCTAATAATGTATACACTTAAATTCATTCACATTAAATTTCGAGTTTATTCTAAGTTATTCGTTAAAGTATTTCTGTTTCTATCACGTGACTTAGGTGCAAATTAATATAATGACGTCATCATGAAATTTTGAAAAAATTTACTATAAATTGAATATTATATGTAAAATATTAAGCCACATAATTATTTTCAGAATTTCTTAATAAAAGTCAAATTTTTTATTTGTTATAATGTTGAATAAAATTGAATAAATGATCCCTCACAATCATTCCAACAACATGTAGCTTTTAGTTGTTATAAGATGAAAATAAGAATATTCTAATTTATCAAAAGTATCATAACAAAGTTTACATTTTTATTGTTTAGAATATTTGAAAATATAATTTGATTTAATATAAATGTAATAAATGTTATTTTTTGGAAAAAATTCTAAAGATTTTCTTCTCATTTCTTTCCATAAATTAAAAAAAATTTCTAGTTATAAATTAGAAAATTCCTATTACCCAATTAAATAAATATTAATTAAAAAAGAGGATGATGATTCTATGACCAACAAATGCATTTTGGTTAATATATCATTAAATGATTTTGTGGCGTGAATAATAAATTTGAGTTATGAACGAGATTTTATTTAAATTTTCCAAAGATGACGATTCTAACCACACCGATAAACTTCAATAATTGTAAAGACATAATTTGTTTGATGGTGATGATGGAGATGTATTTCATAATAACAATGTTGTATATGTTCATTATGTTGTATTATTTGTTATTACCTCAATTGTTAACATTGCTTGTAATATATATATATATATTAGAACGAATAGTAAGAATTTTTAAAGTATCTTTTATTATTTCTATTAATTTAGCAATAAATATTAAATTTTTCTCACTAAAATATAGTAAAGAAAAGTATCAAGTTTTGACAAATTAATTCCTCTTAAATTATTATCACAATCAAGGACTATGAAAGCAGACTTTTAATTCTGTTAAATTAATAAAATTTAAAAATGCTTGAATTCAAATTGCGATCACAAAGTTCAAGAATTCCCAATGAAGTAGAATAGTTTTTTTTAAAGATTCACCATCTGTCTGATGTATATAAATTTTATTCCTCTTGAATTTTTTTGTAGGAGAATTAAAATACTTTTATTACCATTAAATTTGAACTTTCTCGTTTTAATTTATGAATTATTTCTTCAGGATAGGACAATATGGATCTTTAAAATTAAAAGTTATGATAAAGTTTATGCAGAATATTCGAAAATATTCAAATTTTGGCGTATCAAAATATTTACATCTTTTCATAAAAAATAGCCATTGATATTTTTGAATAATTATTTTATAGACCTTTGTTAAAATTTTTGTTGGAGGAGAATTTTTGGCTTTCTTATTAAAACATTTTAGTTGTCATTTTTTCAAGAATTTCGGGAATTTTTTTCTCTGAATTAATATATTATTTATCAATGGATCTTCCCACTAGTAAATAGATATGAATATAAAGATTCTTAAGTTTATATCTGAAAAAATATTCCAAGTTTTCTCTAATAATGCAATACATTCTTTGGAAGTGACCTATTGTTTTTTCTTTATTATTTGGAGGCAAAAGAATGAAAAGATTGAAAACAAGAAAAGCGATTTATTTATATTATGAGATTACAAAAATAACAAAATTGTTTATTACGATTAGCTCTAAAATAAAGTTTCATTAGTAGCTAAATGAAAACAAATAATATACCGAAATTAACCTCTTTAAGACAGTAGGAGAGACATTGGTCATTGGATATCTTAAAATTAATCGTTATCCTTTCCAATACATCACCCATTTTATTTTATTTTATTTATTTAAAAAAAAAAATCACTTGATTTTAGTCTCTTTTTTTCTAAAATTTATTTTCATATAAATTTTTCTTTACATAAGATAATCATAAAAAACATATACGAGATAAAAATTCATGGTTTAACTTTACTTTTCTATTTATCATAAATTGTTAAACACATACCTAGAATTTACTGTAAGGGCAGCATCTTATGTTTACGTAACCGCAAACTCGTAAGAAAGGCATAAAAACTTTCTTTAATAACATAATTATTTTTCATTAAAATTCTTTTTAATATTGTCCGCCTATTGAATAATATAAAAAATAGAGAGTTGCAAAACAGGTAAAGTGTCTAACAGTAAATAAAGTAATTAATATATGCATATTTCGCTGGAGCGTATTATAAACATAGTTTAACAAAAGTATATAATGTCGTATAGTAAATTTTAATTTTACTTTATTTCGTACTACATAAAATATAAAGTAATAAGGATTAATAATTCTCCAGCTTATAAATTATATATACCAGTAAATTATCACTGTAAACTTTAATGAATATATGATGACTTTATGAAACATGAAATAATTTTTTATCGGAATGTAAGGTTTGATTCATAATTAATTATTATATTTGATCCTTAATAACTCTGGACTCTTTTTAACATTTCATTTCAAATTCGTGAACATATTCTAAATATCTGTCCTTTCCATAAAATATCTCACTTTTTTTTTAAAAAAAATAAAGCCACTAACACTTCAATAATATATTATGATTATAGATAATATAAATTATAATACAGAATAATTTAATACAAAAAAATCTCTAAGTAAATTATATACTTTTGTTATAATACACCCAAATATTTCACGTATTTTTATTTGTGATCAAACATCACTCAATACGTTTCAACTAAGTATCAACCAAAGATATCAGGACTTTCATATTAGAAATAAAAAATCATTAATCTATATAATTAAAAAAATTTGTAACGTTTAGATTACCTGTATAAATAAATTCTAAATTGTGCAACCTTACTTCCATTGGCCGTTTTATTACGTGTCGACGTGTCGTTAAACAAATTTAAAAAAAGCATGCTGATCATAATTCCAGCTACCAATCCTGGTGCGAAGCAACAGGGTACAACTAGTTATTCATTAATTAAATAACCAATTTAACAATTCTATATACAATGGTTCGATAAATGACAGATAAAATTCACAGTACTTAGGTGCAAGAAAGATGGGAATATATGGAAACCAAATTTGGATCGATAACAAACAATATTTATGCGCTATCCTAAAACAGACGAGAGAGTAGAGCAAGCAATGCAAGGACATTATCAATGAAAGAGGGCGTAGAAAACGGTTGGGAAATTCTGTCAGAGTCTCCAAAGTTACGTCATAAGACATTAAAGCAAAGGCGGATAAAAACAATCTTGTTTCTACGAACCCTAAGACACAATGAAGATGCAAACCGAGGTGACGAACAAGGGGAAAGGGAAGGAGGTAGAAGTTCAATAAACTTCAACGATGGTTGAATCTGATTCAACTAACGATGTTACAAAGGTAGGTAGTTGAAATAGTAGATAAGTTTCGTCATGGAGTTTTGAAAGTTGAAGCTGAGGAATTTAAACCACGACCAAACCTGGAACTAAAGAAAGATAATTTGGAACCTGAAAAGGTTGTGGAAATTATTAAAGATAGCTGATCAACAAAATGTTCTTTGGATAGATCGATTAGGATGGAGGCGTCAACGTCTAGTGCGAATCAAAAGGCTCCACAAGGACCATCAAATGAATTTGTTGAAATTATAATGATATTAATGCAAATTGTACTGACAATCTTTGAAAGGAATCAGAAGTTAAACCGCACGGCAAACGTACTAATTTCAATAGCTATAGGGGACGGAAGAAGTTCCAATCACAATTAATTTTTTCAGGATAAACGGCTGATATTTAAGATACTAAGTATTAGCTTTATCTTTTAGTGTCATTTGGGTTAATACTATAATAAACATAGGTAAGGTAATACACGGGACAAGTGGAAAATTTTTGGACGGCATTTCATTGCAGTTTATTACGCATAGGTTAACTCAAATGTAACTTTAGTTTAGTTGATTCCTTTATTTTATTTTAAATACTTAAGTACTGTATCGTTTAGATAGCTAGATAGGTTACATGATTTTAGATAGATCGGTTAGTTATAGAGATATTTTTACTTTATGTAATTCTATTTCTAGATATTTTATAATATTATGTAATCTGGATACAGATTGAGATAATAAATAACGATAAATGCACTACTAACTTTTTTTTTTAAAATAAAAAATATTTAACAATTCTATGTCAAATTAAATCTAATGGTTAGATGATTGAAACCTGGAAAGTTAAAGACCTTTTTCATAATACTAATTCTATTATTTATCATTGATACAGATACTCATCAAAAAATGCAAGTTAAATTAATAATAATTTTTTTTTCTAAAACATTTATAATAAAATTGTACTATTTGTAAATATTTAAAGCTTCTTGGCATGTTTGAATTGTTTAATATTTACCTGTTATAAGATAAGGATATTATTGGGGTTTCAAAATTTATGAAATTGATGTTGCAATAACAACCATTAAAAAAACACAAAACACAAAACACAAAAAATCAACGGAAAATTAAAATACAAAATGTAAATTAGAAATGAAATGTTACAATTAATTATTCAATACAAATTCAGTAATCATTACAATTTTATAATTGCCAGTAATAAGAATAGTCGTAATTAAGGTTGATAACTATTAATTAATTAATTAATCCATTTACTTGTTCTTTCTTTTTGATGAAAAAAAGTTAAAATGATTTTTACCAAAAATCATTTTATAAGTATCGAAAACGACTAGTAACTAAGGTTAGATCAGTCCTAGTAAAGATGGTCCTTAATCAGTCATAGGACTGGTCTTCATGATCTTCAGTTTTTGCTTTGAGGACTGGTCTGGACTGGTCCTTTACAATTTTTTTCATCCAATCAAATGCGACACATTATATATCCATATTCAGTATATTTTTTGACAATTATTTTCTTTTATTTTTTTTTCATCAAATTGATTGATCATCTAACTGTATATCATATGATAAATAATAAATATTATTATCATACTTTTTTATTATGTTTTTACTATTTATACTAAGATTAGCATTAAAATGAAGTAATAAAATACAATAAATAGTATATATTAATATTAAATTTTATAATAATAAATTATAATAAAATTAATATAAGACCGGTCAAGTTCCAGTCTGGTCTGATCCTGACTGAAAGATCGGACCAGACCGGACTGAACTGGACCAATCCAACCCTGCTAGTAACTTTCTTTATTTTGGCTTTAAGATTTATATTTTACTTATTTATTATCATTTTACAATTGAGTTATTTTCTTATAATTTATTTTCAAAAATAGAAAAGAATACAAGCATTAAAATTTTACACTTTTAAATTTTTGATATTTGAAAGACATTTTAATTTAAAAATGAAAGATATTATGACATACACAAAATGTTTAAGCATAAAAGAAAATTATATATAAATAATATATTGATTATATTAAATACATAATAAAATTATAACAGTTTATTTATTTTATATTTTAAAGCAGTGCATTTATTATCTTGCAAATTTTTAAGAAAAATAAACACTGTAAATAAACGAATTAATGTTTTAATTTAATAAATAAAGAAAGTTACTATAAATTATTGATTTTTTTGAAGTAATCTTAACCTAATTTGTGCACCCTGATCTCCTTGTTTGGCAGATTGTTCATACCAATAAATTGCTTTATCCATATCTTTTGAAATTCCATCTCCTTTTTCATACATTGATGCAAGATTATATTGTGCTACATTATGTTCCAAATTTGCAGCATTTTGATACAATTCAAATGCTTTTTGCTTATCAATTTTAGTTCCAATACCATTGTTATAACAATATCCTAACATCATTATTCCATCTGGATCTCCTCCTTCAGCTGATTGCTTATATAATTCAAAAGATTTATTAAAATCTTTTTTAACACCCTTTCCCTTTCTATAACAATCAGCAAGATTATGCATTGCCATTATATCTCCATTATTTGCAGCTTTTTCATACCAATAAAAAGCCTTTTTTAAATCTTTTTCAACACCTATTCCTTTTTCATAGCAATAACCAATGCTTACTTGTCCAGGCGTAAGATTTTTATTAGCCACTTTTTCATAATATTCAAAAGCTAATTTATCATTTTTTGTAGTTTCGTATCCATAAAAAGAAAATTCACCAACAAAATATTGTGCTAATGTATGGTTTTTTTCTGATGCTATAATAAACAAATTAAATGCTTTCTTATCATTTTCACTTGCTACAATTCCATAATAACTAAAATATCCAAGAATAAAAATAGAATTCGAGCTATTTTGATTATGTAATAACCAATTATAAATTTCTTGTGAATTCATATTATGATCATTAAAATATTCAATAACTTGCTGTTTCACTAAATTTATTTTAAGACCTTTAATAAATAATTTAAAAATCAAATCATTTATTTCATCAATTATAATATTAAAATCTTTTTCAGTTGAGTGATTTTCTCGTTTACTTGATATTACCATAGAATCAATTTTTTTTGTATTCATTTTATCAAAATTTTGAATAAGTTGAGATAAATCACCTTGTAATTCTGAATTATTAGTACTTAAAGAAGTCTCATTAAGTTCTTGTTCATTTAACATTTGATGATTTTCTACTATTATATCGTCTGTTTTTGTAATTATTGCATTTAACCAATCAACTACTTGATATATAGTTGGACGATTATCTGGTTCTCCATCCCAACATTCTAGAAGCAAAAAATAATTTAGGATCAATAATATTTATATAATAGAATTTTAAAGATTAAAATACTACTTACTGGTATATATTTTAACATATTCTTCAGGAGTATCAGGAACAATAGTTTCTCTAAGACCTTGTGAAATATCTAAAGCTAAACCAATGTCATATTGTTCACCTTCAGCATAAAATGGAGGTTGCCCGCTAGATATCTCCCATAATAATACACCTAAACTATAAATGTCACTTTTTTCATTTAATGAGTACATTTGTGTTGATTGGTTATTAATTCTTCGTCTACTAAAGCTTTTTGGATCGACATAAGGAACCATTCCAAATAATTTAGATTGAAAATTGGATGATGCTCCAATTCTTTTGGATAATCCAAAATCTGCTAATTTAATTGTGTTATTACGGACAAGTATATTACAGGAGTGCTATTAAAGAAATATATATGTATATTCAAATGAGTAATACAGATATAATATTATTAATAATCAAATAATGTGAAATAAATTACCAAGTCACGATGCACTATTCCCTCGTTATGTAAGCATGATACAGCACAAGATAACTGGTATGCCATGTTATATTTGTTGTCCCAGGTAAGTTTGTTAAAGTTATTCTTCAAATAACAACGAAGACTACCACCGTCGGCATATTCCATTACTAACCAATAATTATTATGATTATCTAATGTGTAAAAAAATAATTATTAAAATGCTTTTACAATTAACAAGAACATTATTTTTATAAAGGTAACTTAATATACCTGACTCAAGTTTTGTTATCCCATAGCAACGAATAATGTTATCATGAAAATCAACTTCTCGTTGAATTTTTAACTAAAATAAAATTTAAATTTAAAATAAATAATTAAATAAAAATCATAAACGAAAATAAAATGTATTTTATATTAAATTACCTCACGAACGATCTCTTTCACGGTAATGTTATCAAGACTAAAAAAAGTTTTTAACGCAAATTGTTTTTCTGAATTTTTCCAATTTGCGCGAAATACTTTTCCAAACCCTCCGGTACCAATATGTTGAATATTATTAAATTGATTGTATTCATAATATTTAAAATATTCTTTATCGACAGCTTCCTCAATCCAATTGACCCATTCATCTGTATACTCAATATCTTGCATTTTGATATTATTGAACGTAATCAAACGTATTGAATAATTATAAGTTAACAGTAAAGTTGGAAAAAAAAATAAAAAGTAAAAATTATTAAGTTTTATTGTATATGCTTATTATACATTTTCGATGATAGTCGCACAAGCGTACAGTGTGATTTAGTATTACAGTATTACCTGTTACCAAACAAAAAAGTCAATCAGTCGATGCTCACCTTGGTACCGCAGTACGCAGTAATTTTCATTATATGATGACGTCATCATGAAATTTTAAAAATTAAGAATTTATTGAAAAGTATTATAAGCTATATACTTCTGCTATGAATGAGGATGTTGGATCGGGTCTGCAATTAAAAAGCCAAGATGAATTAATAGGTAGAGATGGAAAATTTATTCAACGAGGTGCACGTCGAAGTTCAAACAAAGGTCCAAGATTATCTCATTCCGAGGATGAACAATATTTTGAAGCGACCGACAACTTGAATACTACTTCAGTGCCGCCAGATACTTTAGTTGATAAAGTTAAAGAATTTAAATAACCAATTTAGTAGAATCAAGAGTTTAGATAAGACGAAGAAGAATACACAAGCTGCTGACGTATCGAAGGACGCTCATAATAGTGATATCGAAATTAATATGAACAAGAAAAGAGTGGCGATATCCCAGGGTAATAGAGATGATAGCGATAGTGATTAACTTCAATAAAGTAAAATTATATATTCTAATTTTAGCAATAATTAGTTTTAGTATTATTTCACTAGAATATATTCGAACAATGTAAAATTTTTTTTTTATCTCGTGACATCCTTTTAGGGTAGGCTAATTTTTGCTTTGTAGGTAAAAAATTTTATAAATTTTTAGATAGATATTTTATTGACATGATGTATTTTTACATCCAAATTATGATACATTACGTTGTATATCATAATACTAATAAAGTTTTATATTAAAATAAAAAAAATAAAATAAAAAATAAAAGTATTAATATAAGTCACATAATTATTTTCGGTGTATCATTAAAAGATAATAATGTTGACGTTATTTGAATAATATTGAATAAATGATCCCCACGACGCGACGGTTTGCGTTTACAAAAAATTTTATTTCTTTTATTATTTGTAATTAGATAGAAATACCAAATACGGAAATACCTATATAGATAGCTCTTTATGATCCCTACTCACAACATATTTATTTAAAATGTGTTGTTATAAGAAAGATGAAAGAATATTCTAATCTTTCAAAAGTATTGTTCTAGACCAAATCAAACCAAGTCACAAATCGTCCCATCGGCCCAAATTTAGGAGATCATCGCTGGTACAGTTTTAAGGCATTATTAGAATGGGCCAATAATTTAGGCCGATGGGACGATTTGGGCATGGTCAAGTTTGGTTTACAACGGTTAACAACTTAATATTACAAAAGTTTACATTAATAGTGTTTAAAATATTTAAAAATATAATTTGATTTAATATAAATGTAATAAATGTTATTTTTTGAAATAAATTCCAAAGGTTTTCTTCTCATTTCTTTCCATAAATTAAAAAGATTTTCTAATTCTAAATTAGAAAATTTCCATTCTCCAATTAAATTAATATTAATTAAAAAGGGGGGATGATGATTTTATAGCTAATAAATGTAAAACTTTTTTTGTTAAATGATTTTGTGGTATAAATGATAATTTTTTAAGCTTTGAACAAAGATATCAACAAATTCTTCCAAAGATATCGAATCCCAGTAAAACATTAATATAAGTTCCAAAAAAGATAATGATACTCTAAAAGCTCTTAATATTCGTCCTCATACGAACAAATAATACAACATATACGATCGATACAACATTGTTATTACGCCCATCACCAATTATATCTTTACACGATTAAAATAACGTGTTCAAATATTGAAGTTTGAAGCTCTTGACTAAATAAAATTTTGATTGTCAAGAGAATAAAGCGTTAAATATCAGAAGATATTGAATATTGAACCGTTGCAAGAGATTATGTCATTCTTATTAACATTTGTATTACAAACATATTGTATTCGCTTCTAATGAAGCTTTTTCATTAAAAAAAAAAAATTATTACGTAAATAACTAATATTCGATTTATTCTTATATTTTTACCGTCAACAATATTTTATATGTACTGTATATATTTTTTTTATGCAATATTTGGAATGCAATATTTAAAAACATATATAAACAAAAAAAAAAAATTTTTTTCACATTCAAGCAAAAAAGAAGAATAGTTTTATTACAAAGGATAATAATTAACAATAACAGATAAGTGATAAATTTTAAAATAAGCGAAATTATGAATATAATCAAAAAAAAAGCAAAAAAAAGTATTTTAAACTTAAATTGACATAAAAATTCATTATTATCTTTTTTTTTTACTCCCAATTTTTTAAATCAATAAAAAAAACTAATAATTTTATTAATAAATATTTTAAACTTAATATTCTTAAATAACTTATTGTAATATATAATATTAAATATTATAATATATTTTTACATTAGATTCATGTAAATATTAAACTTTGACTCGC
The DNA here is from genome assembly GCA_021464525.1 of Rhizophagus sp. LPA8_4_AMF. Lineage (NCBI taxonomy): Eukaryota > Fungi > Glomeromycota > Glomeromycetes > Glomerales > Glomeraceae > Rhizophagus > Rhizophagus sp. LPA8_4_AMF. The sequence continues at coordinate 6,732 of JADRCO010001576.1, read as the reverse complement.
TTTGACTTACGAATCAACTCGTCAGAAGCTTCATTTTTTTTCTTATTCATAATCTTTTGATGTATTTCAGCTGCTTTTTGTTTATCGATATTTGTTCCAACTCCATTATCATAACAATATGCCAACATTCTCATTCCGTATAAATAACCTCCTTCAGCTGATTTTTTAAACAATTCAAAAGCTTTTTTATCATCTCTAATAATTCCTTCCCCATTTTTATATTTAGTACCCAGATTACTCATGCCTACTATACTATTGTTTTTTACAGCTTTTTCATACCAAAAAACGGCCTTATTTAAATCTTTTTCCGTACCTACGCCTCGACTATAACAATATCCAACATCTACTTGTCCTATAGCATAATTCCTATTTGCCAATTTTTCAAAATATTCAAAAGCTAATCTCTCATTTTTTGTGGTTCCTAATCCATATTGATAAAATTTACCAACATAAGATTGTGCTAATATATGATCTTTTTCTGATGCTTTTAAAAATAATTTAAATGCAAGATCATGATTTTCATTCGTTACAACTCCATAATAATTAAAATATCCTAATAAAAAATTCGAATTTGAATTCTCCTGATTATTTATTAACCAATCATAAATTTCTTGTGAATTGATATTATTATTTTTAAAATAATCAAGAATATGAAGTTTTCCTAATAATCCTTTATTTATCGTCTCAAATATGTATTCTGTTGTTTTATTAATTATTATAATAAAATCTTTATCAGTAATTTGATATGATGTACTATTTGATAATTTCTCGATTCCATTTAAATTCGTACTTTCATTCGTTAATTGGTTATTTACACTTGTTTTTCTCACACCTGATTGTAAATTAATTATTCTTAATCTATTAACAACGTTGTTCATAGATGGTCGATTATCTGGTTCGCCGTCCCAACATTCTAAATAATGAAAATATACATACGTCATTACTCGTTATTTTAATGTAACATATTAATTTAAATAAAACAACGATCGACTTACCAGTATATAGTTTAACATAATCTGCAGGAGTATCAGGAACAACCGATTCTCTGTAACCTTGTAAAATTTTTCCAGCCAAATTATTATTATATGGTTGACCTTCTACGTAAAAAGGGGGCTTTCCGCTTGATATTTCCCATAAGAGCACTCCAACACTGTATACATCACTTTTTTTTTCATCTAGTGGATACAATTGTTTGTCGAACATTTTTGGATCAATATAAGGAATTACGCCAAATAAATCTATTTTCTTTTTAGATGTCGCTTCCTTAATTCGTTTTGACAACCCAAAATCAGCTATCTTTATGGTATTTTGATAAACTATTATATTACCGGAATTCTATTAAAAAAAGGGTTTAAATTAATTAAATAAATATAAATTTTTTAATAATAAAAATATTAGTAATAATTACCAGGTCGCGGTGTGTGATTCCTTTGTTATGCAAGTACGATACAACGCGAGCCAATTGGTACGCTAAATCGGATTTTTTTCTCCATGTAAGATTGTAAAAATTTTCCTTTAAATGCTCTTCAAGGGTTTCACCATCAATATAATCCATTACCAATAAATAATTCTGAATTTTACCAAATTGGTTTACTAAATTAAATAAAAATTTTTATTTTTTTATTATTTTTTAATTATATTTTAACAAATATTTTGACGACACGTACCTTGATCCGCAATGGTGATCCCATAAAAATTAATTGTATTTTCATGAGAATCGATTTTACGATAAAGTTCAAGCTAATTTAAATTTAAACGAAATATTTATAAAAAATTTCATTTTTTTTTTAAAAAAAAGCAAAAATCTATTTAATTTACCTCATGAATAATTTCTTTAATGGCATTATCATTAATATTAGAAAGAGATTTCAGTCCGAAAAATTGAAAATTATTTTTCCAATTTGCACGATAAACTTTCCCAAGGTCACTGGTACCAATTTCTTTAATATTTCTAAAATCTTCATATTCGTAATGTACAATACGCTTCTTAGAAATAGCTTCCTCAACCCAATTAACCCATTCATTAGTTTCAGTATTATATGACATGATGAATATAAATAAAATTTATTATTATTGCGGGATATGAGAAAAAAGACTTTTTTTTTAAAAAAAAATAGATTAATTTTTTTTTGTGCTATTTATATAAAATGGTATGGTCGTTTCCAAGTATGGTGTCATTCTTGTTTTTTTTTAATAAACCAATTGTTCCTTAATAATATTAGACGAATACTTCTTTAAGATCAACCTGTACAATTAACAATTACTTGCAGGCGTTTTGAGCCACATATGTAATTGAACAGGATTTTAAACAAAGAATTTGATAGGACTTAACCCTCTTACTTCCAAACTCTATCAGGAATGTAATCAATAAATCCAGCGTCGATCAAACACCGATTATTATTTGAAGTTATGATTGATGAGACTGAATTGGATTCTTTAAACATTAGTTCAAATCATTGTGAAACGTAAAGTCTTCTTAGGTGGATAGGTGGAATTTTTTTGAACCATTATTTGACCATTCACAGACAAAAAAAGATATAGGATTTTGTTTGTGCGACGAAAAAATTTTTGTGCAACAGAAATTTGCGCATAATAAGCGTAGTTATATTCTAATAATAACTATTGTTTAATGGGTTCGGTATCTGAAATTTTCCTACAACCCTACTGCATGATATAATAATACTGTTATTGGATATTTGTGGGAGGGAAATTTTTGACGAGCCTATAATATTAATATTATCACGAGGATCAAATCATTCTCCGCAGTATAATTTTGGAATTGATTATCATTTGTTATAGTTTAAAGTTTAAACGAATTTCGGACGTTTATTCTTATTCTATTATATAAGTCGGTTCTGTTAAAATCCTCGAGTTTAACTTTATTAACTTATTTTCTTTGTTTGATTAAAGGAAAATTTAACGTCCGATACATCGATTATGTAATTAACGCGTCCAAGAAAATTATTATAAATAATGTCCATTTTTCCTTTCTATCTTCTATTCATTAATCAAATCTTTTCCATTCAATTCATAATGTCACTCTCGGAAGATTGTATTAGAGAAATCATCGAATATCTTTCAGAAGATAAAAGATCATTATATTCATGTTTACTAACCAATAGATCATTTTGTCGATTTGTCGTACCTATATTATGGAGAGATCCTTGGATAAATATTGATTTAAGATGTATCGATTCAAAAGAAAAAAATTATTGGAATATACTTGGAAGAACTATAATTAAATGTTTTTTACAAGAAATCAAAAATTCTCCTTTCTTATTAAAAAAATTTAATAAAGATCTTTTATTATTACAAAAACAACCATTATTCAATTACGTTTTATATATTCAAATAATTTCTTCATGTATAATAAATAAATTAATCAAAGGTATATTTGGTAATATTGATGATAAAAAAATCATTCAAAAATATCAAAAAAAATTCTGGTCATTTTTTATGAAAAGATGTTCAAAAATTAAATATCTTGATATGTCAAAATTTAATATTATTGAATTTTCTACATTAAAAAGATCATTATTATCATCACTTTCAATTTTAAAGATTAATATTATTTCTTATCCTGAAGAAATTATTTTTGAATTATCAAAAAATATTCATAATTTAAAACGTATTGAATTTTGTTTAGATAATATTGAATCTGAAAATTCAATTTATCATAATAGTACTATAAGTGATCTATCGGATACTGATTCAGAAGATATTATTTCTGAAGAAAATTCGAAATTTAATGATAATATTAGTACTTTAATTCTCTCGCAAAAGAATTTGAAAGAAATAAAATTTATACACGTCAATTCGATGGTGAATCTTTTTAAAAAGAAAACTATCGAACATCTTTCTAATTCTTTAAGAATTCTTGAACTTTGTAATTGCACTTATTTGCCAATTCAAGCAATTACAAATTTTATTAATTTAGTAGAATTAAAAATTTGTTTTCATAGTTTTGATTATAATGAAGATGATGTTAATGATAATAATTTAAAAGGAGTTTATTTATCAAAACTTGAAACTCTTTCTTTATTAAATTTTAGAGAGAAAGATTTAACATTTGTTGCTAAATTAATAGAAACAACTAAAGATACTCTAAAAATTCTCAATATTCGTCCTCATACGAATAATGCAATTGAAGTAATAACAAATAATACAACATATACGATTGATACAACATTGTTATCACGAAATACATCTCCATCACCATTGTCAATCGAATTTTATCTTAACACGATTAAAATAACGTGTTCAAATATTGAAGTTTTACCGGTGTGGTTGGGATCGACATCTTTGGAAGAATTTGAAGATTTATTGAAATCTTGTTCAAACCTCAAAAAAATTATCATTTACGCCACAAAATCATTTAATAATATTTTAACAAAAAAAATTTTACATTTATTAGCTATAAAATCATCATCCCCCTTTTTAATTAATATTAATTTAATTGGAGAATGGAAATTTTCTAATTTAGAATTAGAAAATCTTTTTAATTTATGGAAAGAAATGAGAAGAAAACCTTTGGAATTTATTTCAAAAAATAACATTTATTACATTTATATTAAATCAAATTATATTTTTAAATATCTTAAACAATATAAATGTAAACTTTGTAATGATACTTTTGATAAATTAGAATATTCTTATTTTCATCTTATAACAATTCATTTTAAAAAGACTCCAATATGTTGTTGGAATGATTGTGGTAGGGATCATTTATTCAATTTTATTCAAATAACGTCAACTTATTTTTATCAAGAATAGAGTTGTATATATCTTAATAATACTGTATATAATTATACTTAATACTTTTAATAAATTCTTTTACGGTACGACATTTGATAATATTAATATAATTTATAGTCAAAATTTCTTGATGACGTCATTATATAAGTGAAAAATTACTGCGTACTGCGGTACCAAGGTGAGCATCGACTGATTGACTTTTTTGTTTGGTAACAGGTAATACTAAATCATGCTGTACGCTTGTGCGACTATCATCGGAGAAAAAAAAATATAAAATAGGCATACACAATAATTTTTTACTTTTCATTTTTTCTAACTTTACTGTTAACTTATCATTATTCAATACGTTTGATAGCGTTCAATAATATCAAAATGCAAGATACCGAGTATACAGATGAATGGGTCAATTGGATTGAGGAAGCTGTTGATAAAGAATACTTTAAATATTATGAATACCAACAATTTAATAATATTCAACATATTGGTACTGGAGGTTTCAGAAAAGTATTTCGTGCAAATTGGAAAAATTCAGAAAAACAATTTGCGTTAAAATCTTTTTTTAGCCTTGATAACATCACCGTGAAAGAGATTGTTCGTGAGGTAATTCGATATAAAATACATTTTTTTTTCGTTTATGATTTCATTTAATATACTTACTTTAAAATTTGAATTTTATTTTAGTTAAAAATTCAACGTGATGTTGATTTTCATGATAACATTATTCGTTGCTTTGGGATAACAAAACTTGAGTCAGGTATTAATGACCGAAGTTATCTTAATAAATATAATATTCTTATTTATCGCAAAATTCAAAGAGATGCATTTTAATGATTATTTTTTTTTATTTATTAGATAATCATAATAATTATTGGTTAGTAATGGAGTATGCCGACGGTGGTAGTCTTCGTTGTTATTTGAAGAAAAACTTTAACAAACTTAATTGGGACAACAAATTTAACATGGCATACCAGTTATCTTGTGCCGTATCATGCTTACATAATGAAGGAATAGTGCATCGTGATTTGGTAATTCACTTTATAACATTATTTGACTATTTGTTGATAATATTATATTTGTATTGCTTATTTGAATATATGTATGTATTTGTATTTCTTTAATAGCACTCCTGTAATATACTCGTCCATAATAACACAATCAAGTTAGCAGATTTCGGATTATCCAAAAGAATTGAACATCATCCAATTTTCAATCTAAATTATTTGGGATGGTTCCTTATGTCGATCCAAAAAGCTTTAGTAGACGAAGAAATAATAATAACAAATCAACACAAATGTACTCATTAAATGAAAAAAGTGACATTTATAGTTTAGGTGTATTATTATGGGAGATATCCAGTGGGCAACCTCCTTTTTTTGCTGAAGGTGAACAATGTGATATTGGTTTAGCTTTAGAAATTTCACAAGGACTTAGAGAAACTATTGTTCCTGATACACCTGATGAATATGTTAAAATTTATACCAGTGAGTAATAATTTTAAGTTTTGAGTTATTATAATTTATATATTAATTCTAAATTATGTTTGGTATTTAGAATGTTGGGATGGGGAACCAGATAATCGTCCAACAATATTTCAAGTAGTTGAATGGCTAAATGCAATAATTACAAAAACAGATGTAATAGTAGAAGATTATCAAATGTCAAATGAACAAGAATTTAATGAGACTTCTTTAAGTACTAATAATTCAGAATTACAAGGAGATTTATCTCAACTTATTCAAAATTTTGATACAATGAATACAAAAGAAATTGATTCTATGGTAATTTCAAGTAAACAAGAAAATGTTTCAACTGAAAAAGATTTAAAATATATTAAATGATAAAGAAGTTAAATATTCTTAAAGAAACTTTTAAGTATGAAATATTATTATTAAACTGTATACTACTTTTGTTTATAATAAACACGGTTTTTTATAGATTTCATAATATTAATTTTAATAATTCAGTTTAATAAAGCAA
>JADRCO010001575.1:0-18376 GCA_021464525.1 Rhizophagus sp. LPA8_4_AMF | reverse complement strand
TTTCAAAATTTTTTTTTTTTTTTAAAAAAAAAAAAAAAAAAAAATTCAAAGAACAATGAATCATTTTTGTATTGAATCAAATCCTCTAAAATCGAAAAAAAAAATTACATCATTAGATTATTATTATACCAAATTATCGGTTTCGTTTTTTTTTATACCGCGTCAATTTACACCGAGTCAAAAATAAAAAATAATTTGGACACAATTGAATACCGTAAAGTATTCTGAATTAAACCTTAAACTGTTCTAAAGAAATTTATTCAATAAATGATTTTTTTAAACCGTTTGTGTTATTATATATGTTTAGTAAAACTTTTTTCATTTTTTAGCCGAATTGGCGAGTTCAATAAATAATAAACTACGCCACACAGCCAAAAGTTACTACGCCACACAATGAATTTTACGGAATTGCCCTTGATAAAATTTGTAATATGTAATTTTTGATTTTAAATCAATAATTCTTAAATCGGAGTTAATAACCGAACTTCGGCTTATTATAATCATGATTCATCTTTTCGGAATTCCGATTTTTTTTTTACTTTGCCTACCTATTTTTACCTACTTTGTCTATTTACGTGATAAATGTGATAAATAAGATAAATAATTATGTATATATTTAGATATATATATAACAAACTAAAATACAAATTACGTGACGTAATACCTTTCTTTTACATCTAAAGTAAAATTGCTTTCATTTTCTCACGTTAATCACGCGCTTTACCTTTCTCCTTTTTTCATGTCAGCAATGTAAATCCCAGACGCAACAAATAAAGTTGTAATCAAAGACTAAATTAAGTAAAATAAAATATATAAAATTGTTACTTGATTTGTAATAAATCTCACAGAAAAATATTTTGGTTTCAGTCATGCTCTCTTTTAATTCATTTTTACCTAATATCCGAAAAAAAAACATTTAAGCATAAAGATTAAAAACAATTGAATTTTTATTTCATTGTGATTCTGTTTTTAAGGATTAAGGATTGAACTGTGTGAAATGTGAAAAACTATGATAAAAAAAAAAAAAAAATGTTTTTCTCATTATAAAAATTACTTTTGGATTTTGTTTTACCAATAATTGCAATATTAAGGGATAAAAATGATTACGTTAGATGAATTAATATTAATATGCCTTTAATTATCCAATGAAACCTTGGGATTATCCGTTAGTGGATAATAAATTTTCAAGTAAAAATCCGTAAGATTGTGATTCGTTATAATGGAATGTAATACTCAAAATAAGTATTTTAACCTTGTTATTTCTCAATATATTTTTAGAAATAATTAAGGAAAATAAATCGATATATAAAGAAATAAGGGGAAATTATTAAATGTTTGATTGGGTATTTTTCCATTATTTCTTTAGAAACTTTTATAAATGATAAAAATAAAAGAAATAAAAGATTCGGTTACCGGTTTAAGTATATAATAAATTTATTTAGAGAAAAAATAAATAAATTTGTATAATTTGTATACAAATACAAAAATGGAAAAGAAGGGAAAATGTCGAAAACTTTATATACAATGTAATAATACAATGTTGCCTGATATCGTAAATTTTTTCGGTCATATTTCATGGATTATTAGGTTGTACAACTTATAGTTTTATAATAATTTGGGTAAGAATGTAATGATCAATTAACCCATGTATGTATTCTTTCATTATATCCTAACTTGTTTGTTAAAAAAAATTTTTGTTATTAACGAAATTAGGAAGGAGATATAAAAGATAGAAAAAGGTTTTTTTTTTATCATTACGGATTTTACGAAATGGATAACCGACCATAAAAAACAACAATGTGATTATTATGCAAGGGATGCAAATTATGATTTATAATCTTCGGGCCAGACAAGTCAGAAAAATTCTTTATGATGATGATCCTTGATATTTTATTGGCCTAATGACGTAATATTGCATTATAACGAAACTGTTTGGATAAATTGTTTGAGCTTATTAATAATTTAAATGAAAAAGTATTTTTGAAAGTATAAAAATTTTTAATAATAAACACTTTTCCGTATATGAAATAGAAATGAAAGGTTTTATTGTGATAACAAATTTGGTTTTCTATTTACAAATTTGGTTATTTTATTTTATTTTTTTTTTTTTGTTTATTATATGAAACAAATTAAACTTAATTAGGTAAAAAATAATAAAAAACCATTTTTTTCCAACTTTTTGGTGTTTTAAGCAATGCATGCATATAATTGAATTTTCATTTGTTTGCTATGAAAAAAAAAGAAAAATAATTTTGGTTAAACACGAGGAAATATGAGAAATCAGGTTTGACGTTGAACAGTTCCGACCTAATATGTAATTATTATGATGATGATGTCGAATATCTTCATAATGGATATGATTTTATGATTTTCTTTTTCGCCACGCGTACATACAAAAATGCTTTTTCTGGAAGTAAAAGTGGCTTATCATGATGGTTTTTTTTTAACATAATTGGCGGTTAAATGCGCCTCAACATTGTTTTTCATTTATTTGAACCGATTAAAAAAAAAATATTTATTAGAGAATAATGATTGTCATTTTTTAATTGTTATTCAAAATTTACCAAATTCGAATAACATTCCGAAGGTCGCGCATAATGAACACGTAAAGGTGCATCAAATTGAAATTTTTTAAAAGAACGCACACGTAATCATACGTAATGCATTCAAAAAACATCGAGTAAGATTATTAAGTTATATTTTAGGTAAAAAAAATTATAAATTTGAAATATTTTGAAACACATATATGGTTTCTTTTTAAAAATTAATTTATATAAATATCACTTTTATAATAGAATTGAACCAAAGTTAAATAAGTTAAATCTATATCTATTCGTTATCTAACTTGATTTTGATCTAGTTTTTGTTTTGTGAACCCTTTATTCTGATTAGTAGTAGATAAGTCTTTATTCATTGATGTTATAAGATAAAAATCTAAATTGTTTAATTGGAAGACAAAGAATTTGTTTATAATTTGTTTGCTCAAATCAAATTTAATGTTTGTTGGTAATCTTTTTCTTATCAAATATCTTTTTTTTTTTGTGTATTCCTTCGCGCATCTTCTTATGATTTCTGATTTTCTTAAATTTCTCAGAGAATTATTTATTTCTTATTGTTCTCATTATTAAATAGAAAAAGACCTGAGTTAAAATGCATCCCTTCTTTTTGAATATTCCAAAATTATCTTTATCCATAAAGGTCAAATTAAAAAGTACATAAACACGGAGGATAATTTTCCGCTTAAAAATATTGCTTCTCGCGTTGTGGAATACACATTATCATGCGACGCGAATTTAATTATATTTTTTTTTTTTTTCACAAGTAAATCTGATTATCAATCTTTTAAGACACGAATCGATGAGATGCAAATTACGTACATTATAATAGTATTATGCCATTTTTTTAAAAAATCTTCTCATTAACTCCTTAAATTTCATTGAACCTTTCTCTAAAAAGGAAATTGTTTTTTTTTGTCTTGTTAACCTTTTTCTCATTATTTATTTATTTATCTCCTTATTTTTCATAAAGAGAAAACCATTGTAGAATTCATCCGAATATAAAGTACATAAATATATATGATATGTATGTATTTTTAATTTTTAATATTCAATTCCGACTTTTTTTTTGAAAATATGTGAAATATGTGAAATATGTTGGAATATGTAAAATATGTAAAATATGTTGAAATATGTAAAATATGTGAAATATGTTGAAATATGTAAAATATGTACAATTTGTGAAAATATGTGAATATGTGTGATTATATAATAAAATTAATAACGAATCGTAAAAATCCGATTTCCCAGTTTTTGCCATTTTAATTCATAAATTTTCTTTCATTTTAAATATTTTTTTTTAATATCATTTTTTATTTACTTTATTGGAAGAATCTCTCCTTGCATATTTTTACATATTTTAGTTTGATTTTTATACCAACTTATTTTGATTGACTTTTTTAATCGTGATAAATCTATGATAATCTAAATACAACTACATATTTTTTAAACATTTTTTTTTAAAAAAATTTATATGTTCTAAGAAAAACTTGAAAAAACTTTCTAAAATTAACTCTTATATTTTTTTTTTGTATAATCTAATAAAGTATGATGTTATCCTTTCGGTTAAATATTTAAGAGATCGCGTGATATACGCAGTAACGATAGACTTAAAATATTTAATCCTGCGCCCTTTTCCTAATTTTCCTAATATTCCTAAATGTTGAGATCATATATGCATGCAAACTTATATTAACATTTATGTAAGGTACATATGGACATATTGTTAATTACATGATTTCACCGTAAAGTTGGTCGCATAAGTCGCATAATTGGTCACAGGAAATTTTTTTTTTTTTCAGCAAAAATCATGAATGCTTATTGTGATTTATTGTTTGTGTAACCATGCCGATCAGTGAATCAGTGATGCTATAAAAAGAATCAATGGACAGCATTGTAATTTATTAATTCCCCTTCTTTTCCATATTAAGCAAATCTACTGAACACGAAAATTTCTAGATTTGATTTTTAACAATATAGATTAATACAATATGCCTAGCGAAAGAAAACAAGAAAATGATAATGTATTAATATGTCATAAATAACCGATAATGATATTTATATAAAAACATGTGTAATAATTACTTGCTTCGTTTAGTTATCTATATGAAACACTCACAGGCCAAGCCATTTTTAAATTATAATAATCCCGCTGCTTATCACCGAAAGGAAAATGAATGACTCTAATTTTAGTTTTCTTCCCTTGTTTTTCTTCTATTAACTCATTCGAGAAAAGAACGCCTCTTATGATATTCCGATACATAACATGGCAGCAAAATTTATATCCAATCATTACGGATAACTCCTATTCAATAATTGTTATTCGCATTAATTTTTTTTTCAACTCCGCCCCACGATTTCCCTCTTTAGGTTTTCAAAATAAAAAAAAAAAATTATAATTTTTTTCGTTAAACCCCGAATGAATAAAAAAGTAATCCTAATGTATGTTTACTAAAATTTTTCTTTTGCTTTTACATATTCCCCCAAATTCCCCTACAGATGTTAAAATGAATGCCCGAACGCCGAAAAACTTCATACTAAATTTATATCTACTTTTGATCTTTATTAATTTTACAAATGAAATCGATTATTAAGTACGGAAGGTTCTAAAAAACTTATTTTTTTTTTCCTAAAATAATTAAAAGTATTTCTTATTATCAAAGTCATTTATGAGAAAAAATAAAAAAATACAAAATAAAAAAGAAATAAAGGGAATATCGTATGTTTCTTTGATCATCCCTTTATGGTTTAACACGTTTTTTTTAACTACTTTTTTTTAAACGGATCAAAATAAAAAAGATAGTTAATAATCATATAATAAATTTAATAAATATAATAAAGTTTGATAAAGTTTTTTATTTGATTATCATAATTTCTTTGCATATTTTGCATATTTTGCATAATTTACATAATTTGCATGATTTCAATTTAAAATATCTGCATTTTTTTTTAAAATAAAAAACTTTTTTCTTTTTCTTTTTTCCTTTACAAGTTATAATTAAAAATAAAATTTATTTATTTTTTTTTTCTCTTTTAGGTTAATCAAATAATATTTAAAGTTTATATTAAATAAACATAACAAATACACCAAACATTACATTTAAATTAAATTTAGTTGAAACGTAAAAAAAAAAAAGGATCTTTTTAAAATAATTTAGTACCGATAATTTAGTGTTTTATTTATTGCGTCTTTTCTCCTTTTTTTTTTTTTTTTCTTTCTTTTCTTTCTCCTTTTTCTTTTCTCCAAAAAAAAAAAATTATATTTATAAATTATTTTATTTACCTATTCATTTATTTACCTATTCATTTATTTATTTATAGAAAGAAAAATGAAAAAAATTAATTTAAAAATACTTTTTTTAATTTTCTTTTCTTTAATCTAGACTTTTATTTTTTTGGTCTAGAAAATTTAAAACTTATTTATTTGTTTCTCAAAATAAAAAAATCTTTGTTAATTTAACCAAATTAATTTAACAAAGAAAAACTTTAAAAAAAAATTATATGTATATAAAAGAAATTAATACTTTATAATACTATATAATACTATATAATACATTCTTTTTTTATTGATGCTTTAATTTATAAATTTAGTATTTATAATCATTGGTAATTCCGCTTTCATTATATAATAAATTTCCAAATAAAGAAATACAATAAATTAAAAACATAAATAAAAAAATTAAAAAGTAAAAATTAAAAAAAAAAAATGATGATGGTTAATGATCGTGTGAATATAAAACGCGACTTTTTTAATCCAACACAACGCATTTTACGTAATATACTGTACGTTAAAGCATGATAAAGTTTATTTTTTTGTAATATAAACATTGTCACAAAAGTTTATTTACACAAATTGTGACGGAGAGAAAAATAGAATAATAATATTAAATATAAAAAATCCAAAATTCACGGAACAAACTTAGTTCCATAACAATCGAATACTTTATTTGTACACGAGCGGATTTCTTTTAATTAATTCAAAGGGAAAGAATCCGAAAAAAATTCATTGATGCATAAATTTAAGTATTATAAATTAAGCATCATAACACCAAATAATTAATGTGTCATCATCCAAGTACCAAACTATTGTTTCCTATGATCTAATATGAATTCTTCATCTTATCTTTTATTCAAAGAAAAAAACCATAATAGAGATTTAGATGTTCCCATCTAATGGTTGTGAATAAAACAATCAATCCAAAACCCTATTTTATTTAATTTAAAATGTTCATGAATCTCCGCGTTAAAGGTGTAACGAAATTTTTAAAAACAATATAATTTTGAACAAAGTGAAAATCACTTTTATTAAGGGAATAATTATATAATTTTCAGATGTTACAGGTTTCGAATAATTATTGTTATTTCTTATTACAATATATTTAGGTACCGGTAACGAAACAATAATTATTAATTTATTAATTAATAATTTTTGAACTTTCCATTTACGTTAATTTACCGTCTCCTTTGTAATAATTTTATGTATATATATTTTTTATTTTTTTATTTTTTCATTAAAAATAAATTACAGACAATCCAAGAATAAATTTCAATAATAATAATAATAATAATATTAATATATTTCTATTTGAACCAAATTATACACATAATCAGTTAATTAATGATCTTTTTTTTTTTTTTTTTTTTACAAATAATTTTTTGTCAAAAAATTATATACTTCAAAAAAATAATAATATGAAATATAAAGCAAATGATAAATTAAAATATAACAAAATAAGAATTAATTTCATTACTTGGTAATTCAAATAATAAAATAAAATATTGCAAAAATAAATATCAATTATAAATGTAATTTTCCATTATTCTTCTTCTTCATCATGATAACTAAATTTCCTCATTTCTGCCAACTTCCTTCTAGCATTAGTTAATTCCTTTTCAAGTTTTAATATTTCTACTTGTTGTTCCATCTCAGTAACCTTGAATTCATATCGTGTCAATTTAGAATAATCAACGGAAGCTTCTTGTTCAAGTTGTTTCGCAGCTATAGTTTTCACGGCTTTAACAAGAGCTTTACATGCTTCTGTAACTGCTCTAGATGCTGTCTCTAAGCGATCTTGTGTCTTTGACATAAAGTCAGATTTTACTCTAGAAGCAGCAACTAGTTGAGCTGTGGCTGCTGCTACCTCATTAGAAGCTACAATAAGTTGTTCAAGACTATGAGTTTTATGAATAACCCCATCTGCAGTCTCTATGAGAAGGTTAGTAGCTACTGCAATAGCTTTAGCTGCAGAGATTAGACCTTCAGTCCATCTATTGTTCTTTTTGTAAAAAGCAGCATGAGTGCTTGAACCGCGACCTTGTGCGACAATTTCTTCTTGTGAATCAGTAGCACACTTAATTAAATTTGCAATTGCATTTGTTACTGCCAATGCAGATTCCAAAATGGCATCATGAATATTTAACTCGCTAGCAGTAAGTCCTGCATCTCGAGGTTGTGACATCAAAGCTTGAATTTTTTCTGCAGCTGCTTTAATAACTTGAGCGGCGTTTAACATCTCTTGTTCAACAAGATTACCTATTTCTCCATCAGCCTTCTTGGTAACATCCAATGTATGTCTTAATAGACCTTCGATTACTTTGGATATTTTTTGCAATGCCGCTTGAACATCCATATCACTCTGTAAAACTACACCGGATCTTTTGGATGCGGGTAAATCATCAAGTTTAAAGGATTGAACATTCAAAAAGAATTTCTGTGAATTATGTGCAGCCATTTTAGCTGCTCCAACAATGTCTTCTGATATTTCATCATCTTCATCAGCTAAACGTGTAATACCTTTTGAATTTATTAATACATCCGCAATTGCTTGTGAGAAATTGGTTGCACTCTTAATTACTTCCGTATGATCCTTTGTTCTGTTATTTTTTAAAAACTTTTGTAAAGCATATGAAAATTCTGAACATTCTGTTGTTGCCTTTTCAATCATAGATAATGTATATTCTGGTGTAGAATTTTGATTTCCTGTTTGCATTGGTGATTCCAGCTCGTAAAGACTATCATCAATCTTTTGTATACATGTCTGGAATATGCTATCTATTAATGTATAAATAAGAACAATTACGAATTATTCTATAAAATAAGGTCGTAAATAATAAAATAATAATTGTAATAAAAATAGTTACCAAGAATTTCATTCAAATCTTTAAGATGATCAAGTACTAAATTATCAATTCTAGACTGATATTTTTCAGATTCTGTTGTTGACTATTTAAATTTATAATCTTTAATTAGAAAGGTTATAATTTAAAACATTAAATTAAAACACACACACATATATATTCGAACCTGTTGCATTTCTGCTACCAAGTTCATACTTTGATCCATAGCTGATTGCATAATTGCTATTTCAACGTCTTTTTCCTATATCAATAAATAGAGAGATTTGTTTGATTTAATTATTGCAACATTTTGAGACTACGCTGTTAAACGAGTAAAACCATTTTTAAATAAATTTAGACCAACCTGAGTGACGCGTTCGATTTCGTTTTTCTTTTCTTCCAATTGTTTTAGTAAAGTATCCACAAATGATTGTTTTGACTATAGTAAAAAAAATATTATATATTAATTGAATAATAGTAAATAAAAATAATAAAAAAGTTCTGAAATAAAATATTTATTAGTAAATACCCTTAACGAATCTTCCAATTCTTGCTTCTCCTTATTAAATTTGGACATTAATGAGCTAATTTCATTGCTTTTAGATCTGGAAAGTTCTTCGATTCTAGCATTAGCTTCGTTAAGGTCTCGCTTGGCCCTTTCTAAATCTTCTCGTTGACTCTAAAAACATATATTAAATTAGGTTAATACCGAGTAAGAATCACACGCACTTAAGATAAGTTCCGATGTTATTTATAAAGTGAAATACTAATTCACTTATAGGAATATTCATAGTAATAAGTCTTTTCTACTAAAAATTTCAATAAGACACGGAAATTTCTTTGTTCGTATTTTGTGGCGTATTTCTCTTGAGTTGGGTTTATTAACCACTCTAATCATATTTGTATCGTATTTGTTATATATTTTCAATCTCTTCCCTTCTACAATTTACTAAAATCTCTGTATTCTAATTGTACTTCAATTTCATCATTTGGTTTTGAAATTTTAATCCTGAAGCGGATAATTTTCTCAATTGAAAAATATTTATCACAAATGATTATTCCCAAAATATCATAAAAAACCTTATTACAGATTAACCCAAATGAATTTAGATGATGATGCCCAGTTGGCAAAATATTGAAACTAATAAAAATATTTACACTTTTTAGTCGATCCAGCTCATGTCGAGAACGATCTCGTTCTCTGATCATATCTGCTAATTCCAAGTTCTTAGCACGCATATCTCTCTCCATTCTCTCCATTTTATCAATAGCTTCCTGTGCTGAATTTGCTTTGAGTTGTGCAGCCTTAAACTTATTAATAAGTTCAAGATGTTCTTGGCGAAGTTGAGAATATAATTTTGCCAAAGCTTCATATTTATTTTTCCACATTAATAATTGATCTAGAAAGAAATTATATTAAATTTATTGATTAGTTAAAACATGTCATCTAGGACTAACTTTAGCATAGAATACATATACTTACCTTGTAAATTCTTCATCATTTCATCCTTGGATTTTATTTGTTGTTGAGCGTTAAGATTAAGCTGACTCATTTCATTTTCAAGAGCTTTAACTCTCTAAAAAAACAAATATATTGAGTAAAAATATGTTATTAATTCATACGATCAAATATAGAAATTAAATATCATAAAATAATGGATTATTAAATACCCTGTCATATTGTTCCAACATTAGTTGACCACGTTCAAAATTATTTCTCATATTTAATAATTCTCTTTCCAATTCAGCTACCCTTCCTTCTGCCTGTCTCTGCATTTGTTCCCTAATTAATTGTTCCCTAGCTAACCTTTCACGTTCTTGTTGCATGCGTTGTTGTTCTTCCAACTCTCTTTGTCTTTGAGCTTCCATCCTACGCTGAGCTTGAAGTTCCAATTCACGCTGTTGCGCAAGTTGTCTCTGTTGTTCTTCATATTGTAATCTCTGCTTTTCTAACTCTTGCTGTTTCTGTGCTTCGCTTTCTTTCCAAAATTCTGTTATTGGTTCCGGTTCTGAATGAGAAGAAGGTGCGGGTGATTTAGGTTTAGGTAGATTTGGAGCACTACCGTCAATCAAACTTGGAGGATCCTTTAATTTTTTTATGTCATAAATTACAATAATATATTAACGAATAATTACATAAAATAATTATCATTAATAAACCTACCTGGGGTAATTTAGGCACATTAATTAAACTTGTCAAGTATTTCAAATTAGAACATTCATAATAAAATTTAATTAGTCCATAATGCTGAGCGTTGTAACGAGTTCTAAGTAGTGTTAAAGCATCAATAGCATCTGTACGCTTATGCATGGCTCGAAGCATACTAGTTAAAAATTTATATATGCCATAACTCTCTTCAACTAATGGTACAAGAGCAGCGATGCGACATTCATTACTGGATGATGGACGGAAATGGACAAAAATTAATTTTTGGAACTGGTCAATTTGATCTTGTAAATTCATCAATTCGCTAATTGTCTCGTATCTACAAATAATTTTTTTAAAAAATGTTATTAAAATATACAAAGTTTGAATAGCAAAATATAACATACCCTTCGTTAGGATCATCCACATTTTTCAGACTTATATATTCCTCGTAGTCAAAATTCCCATTGAATTCCGGATGGTGCCTGTGATAAGCTAGTTTTGCTTTAAGAAAGTCAACATAAACTCTAATAAGAGTACCGTAACCTATTTGATGAATTATTATATGTTATAAAGATATAGGATAGAAATAATGTTCTATTATGTCTTAACAGATTTGATAATTCACCTCGATTTCCATCTCCTGTAACAGAACGAGCACATGATTCAAGCCAGTTTATCTGATTTTGTGCTTCTTTCAACGTCTAAATTAGTTTCAATCGATTCAATTAATTTATTATAAAAAAATAAGAATCATATTTTAATTCCAAATTCTTGCAAATACTTACAACTGGGTGACCACCTCGAATAACTTTATGTACAGTAATTAATGCTTTAAATGTCTGTATCTCATCGGCAAGTATAGGAGCTACTTTTAGTCCATTCCAAATCGAGTCTGAAGTGTGATAGTCCCATGTATATACTATACATTCTATGGTGTAAACATTGGTTAATTGTACGAACGGATAAGGATAACAATTAAAAGTAAAAAGTGAGGGATCATTATTTCTCACTTCTAACATGTTTCTGTTTTGGAGCAGTCTCGTCAGGGCTAGTTGCTTTTTTGATATTGAGTGCAAGGTCATGTTCAGCTTTTTCGCGATCAACTGGTCGGGTAGGATAATGTGCCTCCATTATTATGTTAAAAAGTGATTTTTTTTTTTAATGTAAAATGTAGTTGTAGATATACAGTGAATCTCTCTACTCGAAGAAAAAAGCATTGTCAATATTAATCATGTCTATTGGTCACACAGTACATAAAGCCAATCATCTTGGCAAGTGCAGGCCAAGACTTTGTAAATGTAATATTGTACTTGGCAATGATCAATCAATGACGTAACAAATTCTTTTTGTCACGTGTACTATACTATACATGAATAATCCGCGAGTTTCTTTCTTGCCTTTCTTTTTTAAATTTTTTTATGGAAAAATGAATCCTCCACCAACACTTTCAATTAATAAGGATGTTCAGTTTCTTGAACAGGTAACTAATAAATAAATCACTAAATTTTTGTTATTTATATTTTATAATATAACCTTTTTTCACAGGAAACGACCACCCTTCTCATAAAAAATTTACCTGACCTACCCGAATCAGACCGACTCGATTTTCTTAAGCATTTTGGTCCGCAGGAAATTCGTCTCGGAACTTCAAAATCGATGGTATAATTATAAATTCATTTTGTGAAATGAAAACAAGCATGATTAAAAAATCAATCGATTTAAAAATAACAGAAAAATTCGGCATTCTTGGATTTTCCGGATCGTTTATCAGCAACTAATGCGTTTTCCAAAATACAAGAATTAGGAGATGTAGGAGGAAAAAAAATTCGTGTAGAATATGCATTACCAAGTAAAGAAGCATTGCAAAAAAGGAGGAATTCAAAAACCGAAGATAATACTAATGAAAATAGGCAGGATAATTTGGGATCATCCCAGCCACCACCTCCGCCGCCTCCCTTTCCGCCACCACCGAGCTTCGTTGCTGAACCAATTGCACCTTCGTTAGGGTAATAATTACCTTTTTCTTTATTGTCACTTAAATCCTTAATTTTTGGATGCACAATAATTCTAATTTTATTATTTATAGGATTAAGTATCCAGCACCTCCTACACTTCGTTATCGTTATCCACCTCCAACTGTAGAAATTTTGTATAACATTATGAATGCCATTGCAGCTGTCCCTAAATTATATACTCAAGTCTTGCATCTAATGAATAAAATGAATTTACCACCACCGTTTGGTCCTATATTACCTGAATCAGTACCAACGTTGGTAATTATTAATTTCCTTTTTTTTTAATTAAATTTATTAATATTTATATCACTTGGAAATTAATTAAAATAGCTTCAACAACACCAAATGGAAAATCAAGACATTAAAGGGAGTCGCAAAAAAAGCAGGAAGAGAGATGAATTGTTATCAGATGATGAATCCGAAATTGACAGTGAAGTTGAAGAGGAACAAATTCCAATAAAAAAACTTAGAACAACAGAAATACTTCCTGGAGCTGTTCCACCTATCCCTGTTGCTTCTTATATGAATCCTATGTTTATAGGAGCTCCTGTTGAGCCAATTACTACTGAATCAATAACTCCTATATCTGAGCCACATTTACCTCCTCAGCAGTTCCATAACAGTTCGATTCCAACCGAAGTCAAGCCAGAAGAAACTGAAATTAATACTAGTTCACTAAATCAACCAGCAGAATCCCCAATAAAATGTATAACATTGGAAGAGCTCAACAATAATAAGATGCCGGTAGAAGGTATGTTTTAATATTATACTTTTTCAATAATTATTCAATTTCTAAATTGAGGATTGCCGTTTTCTTTTTGGATAATTTTAAAGAGTTAATCAAGATATCTGCAATGAAAAATTACGAACCTGGACAACCCAAGTCAACCTTGTATATAAAGAATTTGGCACCAAAAAAGGCGAAGAAGGAAGACTTAGAATATCTTTTTGGTAGATATTTTCATACAAAAAGGTATTTGATTATTTTTGACAAAGGTTATTATAAACTATTATTAGTGCTGAATATGTTCTATACTTTTAAGCCAAATGGATATACGATTACACCCAAGAGGACAAGCATTTGTGATATTTCCAAATGTGGAGATGGCGACTCAAGCTTTAAATGATGTTCATGGCTACATTTTATATAATAAGCCTATGGTCATTGTGAGTTTTTTACTTGAAATTTTCTTTGTATATTTTTTCATTTTATAACTAATTTATACATCTTATATTTTAGCAATTCAGTAATAAAGTTTCTTGATACCGATTTACTATCATAACATGGAATAGAGATTGGTTCAATGGAACTGACTTCAATTTTCAGTGAATATACAATACAAATAAAGGTATTTAGATTTAATTCATTTAAATTGGCAAGATAATAAATGTATTGTTATTAGAATAAATAGCTAATTAATATTTGTTAAGGTTCAAGTTCCTAAAAAAAAAATCGAACAATAATAATTAAATTGAGCGAAGATAATGATAATAGATGCAAAGTCCCCATGGAAATTCTTTCAACTTATTAATTTTTTGAAGATCTTTCTTTTTCCGGCCGTAGTACAGAAATTTGTGGTCAAATTATAGAAAGTTAACCTTTTTTAATGATAATAACTAATAAAGTGCTATGACCTTTAGTTAACAGAAAATAAAATAAAAATTTTCTGTTTGGTGTAAACTTGAATTTTAAAATAGTAATTTGTTAAATAGTAATTTTATAACAATAGGTTTAATTAGAATCATCAATTTTTTATTGAAATTAAATAAATGTAATATTTATAGTCAATAAGTTTTAAGCTTAAAATCAAAAAAATTGGATATTGTATTGTTATTTTTAAATTAATTTTATTTCTTATATTCGGTATCATTGAAGCATTGACCATGATTTTTTAAATGTAAGTGATTCCGATCTATGATCAAATCATTTACTTTAAAAAATGATTTGAAGTAACAATATCAAATTTATTGTCTTCTAAAATTAATATTTGTGTTATACAAATAGTATATTATTGGATTCACTAAGATGGGTTTATTTTTATTTTTATTTTTATTATTGCATTTTTCACATATTTTATGTCATGAAGGACAATCATTTATAGGACATCTTTGACTGTATGTCTGAGTTATCAGTTTATCAAAATTTGAGCGTGAAGTGCTTATGATAAATAAAAAACGTTACTTTGAAAATAATGAACGCTGTTTTTCATAGATTTACAGTACAACGGTATCCTTCTTCATACTGGAATAGTAAAAACACGATCATATTAAAAACTAAAACTAACACCGGCATTATGTTAGTCTATGCGCACCGCAGGATCAACTAAATCCTCAACTCCCTCAATACCAGAATTTTTAACATTTAATACCTTTAATTTAGTTAGTTTTTTCAAAGATTCTAATGAACCAGTAAAGTTATTGGAGAAACCTTCATCATAATTTCCCAAAGACAGAACCTCTAAGTTTACAAAATCTTTCAAAAACTCTAAGCCATTTTCTTGGATATTATTGTTGGAAATATTCAAATGAACAAGCTCTTGAGGATAAGGAATATTTTTTAAGAAACCAACATCGTTTAATTGATTATAAGCTATGGTTAATTTTTTTAGTTTTTTATTATTAATTAAATTCACAGAGATCAACTCATTTTCTAAACAATGTAATAATTCCAAATTATAACAATCACTCACATCCAACTCAGTCAATTTGCTTTTCAAATAATCTCCATCAATTATCAGTTCCTTTAAATCATGATATCCTTGTAAATTTAATTTTCCTCCGCCAATAACTTCAATAGGATTTTCATAAAAATCAATTGCAATCTCTTTTACTTCTTTTTTACTTTCCTTAGTTGGATATAATTTATCTAAATATTGTTGTAGGTTTAAATAATTAAATTGCGATTCTTTCTCTTTATATTCAAATAATTGAATCTTCAATTTGATAATTTCTTCATTTTTCTTTAAAATTCTAATCAATCTATTAAAACCACCTTGTTTCATCAATTTTCGTTGCAACTCACTTTTTTCTTGCTTTGCAGCAATATCACCTTTCTTCAGAACCTTTTCTTGAACACTTAATAGCATTTCCAATAAAATTTGAGTTTCTTTATTAAAACCTATATTCTCCATTAGCCGTTTCAACTCAAGAGTTTTTTCTCCAATCCTCATAATCAAATCAATCTTTTTCGCTTTTTCAAAACTTTCAAAACTTACAGATGAAATAGAATCATCATCAGAAACAGAATCGTCATCATTTTCAAGTTCAAATTTCTTTAATAGCCACTCCTCAGATAATAGTCCTTTATACCTCTTTTGTTTCTAATATCTTTTAATCCAATAATTGCAGAGTATTTAATAATTTCTTGTTGAAGTTGTCTTCTTTCATTTATTTCTAATTCTCCAGATAAAATTAGCGATCTTGTAATTAATTCCTTTTCATATAATAAATCATCTATCTCGTATTTAGGTAATTTGTTCTCCAGTTTCCTTTTTAAAGATCCCAATTTCCTTTCTAATTCTAGTTTCTCTTCTCCTTCCAAAACAGCCTTGGCAATTTCCTTCTGAACATACAGCAATCTATCCAAAATTTCCTTTTCTTCTTCATCCAGTCTATCTTTAAATTTACTAATCAACTCAGATATTTTTGAATCCCTTTTTTCTAGATCCTTATTTACCAGTTTTCCCGCCTCCATTTTTTCTTTCAACTCAATTAATTCCTCCAATTTCTTTGAAAGCAATTGTTGCTCAGATAAATTAGATGAAAAAATTCCACCGGAATAATCCTTAACATTGTGAACAATTGTACTTAGTAACAATCCTATTTCTATTTTCAGCGAGTCAAATTTATTCTTTATGCTTTTTGAAGTCATTGGCTTATAATCATTCATCCTCTTACTATTTCTTTCAAACATATATTTAAGCAACTTATTTCGACTCATTTCAGCAGAAGAATTATCTACATAAATAATTCTTCCTTCTGATAGCACTTTCTTAATATCTTCATCTATACTAGTTTCAATTAATGCTTTAATATCACTTTGACACGCACTATCGTCTTCAAAATTAGGAAAATGTGTCCGCACAATAGTAGTATAATAAAAAACTTTATCATCAAAAAGATAGGAACTAAACCAATTAAAATCATCTATTTCGTTCTTAGTTAATCTTTTATCTACTACAAGTAAAATTTGAAATATGCCTTCACTAATATACTTGTCAACCTCATTTCTGAATTTAGATAATAATTCTTCCTTTTTCTCCAATGTTGTGTCTTGGAAACCGATAGTATCTATTACTTGATAATTCATTTTAAATTTTCTTGCTTTTGCTTCTGCAGTTTCACTAACACTACCTGCGCTTTCCTTAAAATCCTTTGTTCCACTTATCACGTTAGCCAAGGCTGATTTGCCAGCACCTGTTCTGCCAACTAATAGAATATTTTTAATTTCTTCTGTCATGATATAGTGTAATGAAAAAAATTTTTTATTTAATGAATCTAACAATTAAAGAAAATCTTATTTATTTATTCTTATTTATTATCTGTTATCTACTCACACGCTTCTATTTGAAGTAATTTATAAGCCATGAATTTGTGACGTAGCCTGTTATCTAACAGGATTTCTATCTATTAACATTTTCCAATTTATCCAATTTATAGACTTTTCAAGTGCAATTTTCATTCAGCAATTTCATTCAGAAGCTAATTTATCAGTGTCACAGTGATCACGATAATATAGTTATTGAGTATGATACTGTATATACTTCCGATGTTGTATAGTAAAGTGTAAATAACTATACTGTATAGATAAAACTATACTGTATAAATAAAAACTATTCTGTATAGATTTTCGTCAACTATACTATACAACATCGGAGTTATATATCATACTCAATATCGTTTAACCGCAGTGATCACTAGATCAAAGATCTGATTGGTCAGAATATATACTTTATACTGACTTTTAAAAAAAGATTTATTTATTGTACTTGGTTATTTTTTTATTGGCACGAATAAAATTAATCATTACATTGTCATTTGAGATTTCTATTAGAATAATTTTATACCATGCAGGGCTAAGTTCTTAGATGGGTTACACTTGAATGGGTATAACAAAGAGTTGGGTCTTGCATTCGAATTTCATGGCAAGCAACACTTTCAGTTTGTTTCGAATCATTTTCATCCTAGAGGCCAGATAGATTTAGATGACCAAGAATTCCAATATCAAAAAAAGCGAAATATATGCAAGGAGCAAGGTATATGTTATCAAAATACCATATACAGCTGATTTGCTTCCTTATATCCGGAATACTCTTGAAGAGAAAGGATTTTTCTTAAAAATATTGTGTCTTTAAAGTCTTTATATGTTCGCCCCTTTTCTATTTGAATTTTTCTAATTACTCAAAATAGTAGATTGATTACAAATAAAGTATGTAATAATTGTAGTTTCTATTTCGTCAGACTCTCATATTTTTAATTATTAAATTAAATTGTAGTTTTGATAAAACAAATTTATTTTAATTAAAAGTAAATTTCTACAT
>JADRCO010001574.1:0-18379 GCA_021464525.1 Rhizophagus sp. LPA8_4_AMF | reverse complement strand
AAATTTGATAAAAAGATAAAAAATACTATTAAAAGATATTTAATAAATTTAAAAAAGAAGTTCCAGTCAAATGAAAAATTTTTATATATTTATATATATAAAAATTGTGAAATGTAGTACAAAATTAAGATGAAAAATCACTAATAATAAAAATAAAATTAAAAATCACCCAGTATTTAAATTTCACTAGAAGTAAAATTAAATAAATCCAATTAATAAAACTTTTATAAGAATTTTTTTTTATATATAAGTCATAAATCAAGTTGCTTAATAGTACAATAATTTTATAGTCATATTAAAAATTTGCTTGGCAGAATTAAAAATAATTTGCTTATTAATCATAGTAAAAAATTTTGATTTTGATGTGACCTTTATATATATTATTCAGGATACTGCTTTACTGTACTGTATGTTATATTGTGGCATGATTGGTCGTTGACTTTGATTATTACTCTTCAAAATAAAATAAAATAAAATAAAATATACTTCACACCTGAACTACTCAATTTATTTTCTATTTACACATTCTGAAGTTTCAAGAAATGGACTTTTGCTGTTTATTCTCTTAAATTTAACTTGCATTCTTTTAATTCTAAAAGTTATTCGTCTTCATACTTTGGGTTCTTACTTTTGTTACTTTTATTAGGTATTTTCTTGTTATACATTTATTTTAGATCTTTGGAATCTTTCACAGTTAATTTGATATTTTTAAGTTCTTCTAAATAATTGAGAAAAAAATATAAGTATAAATAAATAGTAAGTAATTAAGTTAAAAAAGCAGTAAGAGTCTGGCCAGAAATCTAAGATGTAATCAAAAAAAACTCTCCTTCCTCTAGGGCAAGCTAGTAACAGCCAGGAAAATACTTTCCTAACTCCTTATCTTCCTTTTAGATATTAGCTCTTCATGGCATTTCAGTTCACAGATAAGTTGTTCAACTTTTTTTTTTGTTTTTTTTCTTTCTTCACTCTATCCAGAGTAAGCTAATAGCCAGAAAAATACTTCCTTTATTACACTCAAAGCAAACTAGTAATGGCCAGAAAAATACTTCCTTTACCTAAAGCAAGCTAGTAACAACCAGAAAAATACTTTTTTTACCCTACCTGAAGTAAGTTAATAATAGCCAAAAAATTATTTTCTTCACCTAGGGCAAATTAGTAAATTTAAGGTACAGCCAGAACTTCAGTTCATCTAAGATAAGTTTCAATGGTTAGAAAAAGATTTTTTCATCCAGAATAATCTGGCGGTCTCCTGTTATTAAAGTGTAAGTTCAATTAGAAAAAGTTTCATAACTGATTTTTACTTCAAAATCAGTAGTCTTTTATTAAAAAACTTGCGCTTTCACAAATTGCTTACTTTTTTTGAGTTGAGAAGTTTTTGTGCTTTTTTTACTTTGCTTTTAAATGTTGATTATATAATATATTACTAATATGTTTATAAAAGATTTTATAGGTAAATTCTTGTTAACAGTGATCAATATTGTTTAGCACTCAACTATCATAATTTACAAGAAACCAGTACTTCAGTTTACATTTGAAATATACTAGTTATTTACTGTCATTCATAATAATAATGAATAAAAAAATTTTTTAGTTATTGTAAAGAAGTAGTAGGAAAAAATGCAAAGCATTTATACTTTAATTTACTGTCATTTTATGCATTTTACTTTTTATTTACATTATAGTTACTGTTTATATTTACAATTTTACTTTTTATTAGATCAGTTCACATAACCACTTGATAGTTAGATTTTACTGATATAGAGTTTACAATAATATCGATTAGATTATAGTCTATTTAAGGTAATAATATATAATTGTATATTTCATCATGCATATTATTTATTATATTATGCATCAGAGGTGAAGTGAAATAAAAGAAGAAAATCTTGGGATTAGTTAAAGTAAATGGCTCAATCACCTATTGAATCTGAGGTAAACATCTCTACTGCATCTATTCCTTTAATTCATATTTCTAATTTTCAAATCCTTCAAAGCTAAGGTGAGTACATTATTTACATCTCAGGTAAATAAATCTAATAAATCCAAAAAATCCAGACTTTCAATTTCTATTTTTTCTGACAATCCAGAAAAAAGGTAAAAATGTATAATTAAGTTGGTATTAGAGTACTTTTCTTATCTATCTTTAAGAAGTAGTGATAAATATGCTGACAGATTTAATCTTAACAGTTCAATACTTTATTCTATATACAATAATGATCATAAAAAAAAAACTATCAGAAATACTATAAAGAGTAAATGGGTTATGGTGACTATTATGATAACTAACTTATCAGCTCAAATGCTAAAATGCTCTTCAGGGTAGATCTAAATAGTATTAGTAAAACATAAAGGTTAAAATGAGACAAAAATTTCATCATATAAAAGGTAACTAATCTCTGCCTAAGGTAAAATATACAGTAATATTCAGAAAAAATTCTTATCAAAAAATGAGAACTAGCAAATATGTACCTAGAAAATATTTTACCAACTCATTCACCTGAACACTTAATTTATTTTCCATTTGCATATTCTGAAATTCCAATAAATAGACTTTTGCTATTTGTTTTCTTAAATTTATTCCAATGCCAAAAGTTGTTCGTCTTCATACTTTAGATTCTTACTTTTGTTACTTTCGTTAGACATTTTCTTGTTATATATTCATTTTAGCTTTTTGGGAATCTTTTACAGTTGATTTATATTTTTAAATCCTTTTAAATAATTGAGAAAAAAAGTATGAATATAAATAAACAGTAAAGAATAAAATTGAAAAGGCAGCAAGAAACTGGCCAAAAATCTAAAATGTGATCAGGAAAAACTCTTTATCCAGGATAATTTAATAATAGTCAGGAAAATACTTTCTTTATTCCACTTGAAATAAGTTAGTAATGATCAGAAAAAAATGCTTACTTCATTTTATCTAAAACAAGCTAAAATATTTCTTTTATTTAGAATAAACTAGTAAATCTAAGATACAGTTAGAATTTTATCTAAAGTAAACTGCAATTGCCAGAAAAAGATTTTTTTTACTTATTATAAGCTAGTAATTTCTTGCCACCAAAGTGTAAGTTTAATTAGAGAAGATTTATAACCAATTTTTACTTCAAAATCAGTAGACCTTAATTAAAAAACTTGTACTTTTATAAATTATTTACTTTTTCATGCTAAACAGTTGGTGTGCTTTCTATACTTTACTTTTAGATATAAATGTATCTGTAAAAGATCCTGTAGGTAAAACCTTGTTAGCAGTACTTAGTATTATTTAGTGTCTAACTATTATATTTTACAAAAGACCAGTATTTAATTTTTTATTTGAAATGGTAATATAGCAAATTATTCACTTTCTATCTGTAAGTTAATTACCCACCCATCCATCTGAACCATTCAATTCATTTTCCAATTGCATATTTTGGAATTCTAATAAATGGACTTTTGCTATCCATTCTCTTAAATTTAGCTTGCGTTCTTCCAATGTTAAAAGTTGTTTGTCTTTATACTTTGGGTTCTCATTTTTATTATTTTTGTTAAGCATTTTCTATCATACATTCATTTTAGCTTTTTGGAAATCTTCTACAATTGATTTATATTTTTAAATCTTCTTAAATAATTGAGAAGAAAATGTGAATATAAATAAATAGTAAATAATTAAGTTAAAAAGATAGTAAGAATCTGACTAAAAATCTAAGATATAATCAGGAAAAACTCTTCTTTATCCAGGATAATCCTTCTTTACTTCACTTAAAATAAGCTAGTAATGATCAGAAAAAATGCTTACTTTATATTATTTAAAATAAACTAAAATATTTTCTTCACCTAGAGTAAGCTAGTAAATCTAAGATACAGCCAGAATTTCATCTAAAACAAGTTGCAATAGCCAGAAAAAGATTTTTTTCACTTATGATAAGCTGGTAGTCTTCTGTTATCAAAGTGTGAGTTTAATTAAAGAAGATTTATAACTGATTTTTACTTCAGAATCAGTAAACCTTAATTAAAAAACTTGCATTTTTACAAATTATTTACTTTTTTCATTCTGAGCAGTTGGTGTGTTTTCTTGACTTTACTTTTAGATATAGATTCTTGTAATATATTATTGGTATGCAGTATCTGTAAAAGATCCTGTAAGTAAAATTTTGTTAGTAATACTTTATATTGTTTAGCACCTAACTATTATATTTTACAAGAGACCAGTACTTAGTTTTTTGTTTGAAATATTCTATATATTTACTATCATCTATCCCTTCAATTTTTAAGGTAAAATTAAGTTTAAAAAAATTTACTTTTTTTAAAATATTTTAGGATCTAATGATTATAAGCAAATAAAATTTTTTTTTTTATTAAATTCCTCTTGGCATTATGCATTTAATAATAATAATTTTAAATTTCTAAAATAATAAATAATTTATTATTTTGATTTATAATTTTTTAGTATTTTAAAAATAACTAATTATTTTACCAATTAAAGAAATTTATTTTAATTTATTAGATATATCTTGTTAAGATATATTTAATATAGTGATTTTATATTTTTAAGATTAATAAATAGAAAAATATATTAATTTAAAATTTTATCTTCTATTTGTAACATTTTATTGCTAATTTTTCTTATAATTTTATTAATTAATCATGATTTTTTTTTGATTTTTACTTAAAAAAATACCATAAATTTTATTATAAAATTATTATTTTTTAGTAAAAAAACCTAAAAAGTATAATTAATAATTTTATTTAATAAGTAAAATTGCAGCTAAATTTGGCTGCAAAATACTTTAAGGGATAATAATTATTATTCAAATTAAAAAAAATTTTAGTTAGAGGCATGCCAAAAATTATCTAATTTTATAAAGTAGATCCTGCAATCAAATATCACAATATACCTTTTATAATAATATTATAATTTTATTATAATTTATTTATTAAAAGAGTTTTTTATAATTATCTTAGCATTCAGTAATCCAATTTTAATGAATTTTTTTTATTTTACAGAGCTTAAAAAATATTATAAATTAAAAAGAAATTATTTAAATTAGATTATTAGATATAAAAATAATTGCATAATTTTATTTTATATTATATATATGATATTTTTAACCAATCAAAATTTGATTATATGGGGTCTTTGCAATAGAAAGATACGAAACTCAAAAAAATTTTTAATATACTAATTATATTTTTTATACTAAAATAAGTGCAGATTTAATATTAATTAAATTTATATTTTTTTTTGAGTTTCATACCTTTTTATTGCAAAGATCCCATATAGAGGATAGGGGTTAAGGCTATTAATTGAGTAAAATCAGGTGATTTCTGGTACATCCCTAATATTGTAAAGAAATAGTAGGAAAAAAGGTAAAGTATTTATAAATAATTAAAGATTTTTATATATTTTTGATTTTATAATATCCAATAGTAAATTAAAATCAGATTCTAATATCTAAAAATATTTTATTATTACTAATAAATATATGTATAATAAAAAAAAAATAATTGATACTTGAAGTTTTTTTTAATACAGATTCTTTTATATCATTATCCTTAATTAGAATATATATAATTGTATCTATCTTATTTCTTTGCATTCTACAATATATATATAGGGTGAATGCTGGGAAAAAGGACCAAATAAATAATGAAATCCATTGTCTAATTGGTCCTTTTTTCCAGTACTCACCCAATATATTATCTGATTTTTAGTTTTTGTTTGAAGTATATATTTGCAAAATTTTGTTGTTATAAAAAAATAAATTTTACTAATTATATACAAAAATATGCAAATGAAAAAAATAAATTGCAAATCTGCACTATCAAAATAATCATGAATTTTTCTGAAATTATCCAAATACTGCAAATACAAAAAATTTGTGATAAATCCAAAAACTGAAATTTATAAATAAGAATCAATATTAATGAATTTAATATTTCCTATTTATCTAATTTACAGTTAAATATTTTCTTGTGTTTCTCTAATTTAAAATTTAGTAATTTACTGGAATAAATTGATTAAGAATATAATATTATCAGAACAATGCAATTTTGTGATGCTTGATAAAATTCAGTGCATCATAGCTTGATCTTATAAGTACTATAATCATTTTCACTACTAAAATGATATCAAATGCTGCTTGAATTTGCATATTAGTACAGGATCCCAAATAATACTAAAATATTCAGACCTTATATAATAAAAGTTTAAAATAAAATATTTCAATTAATATTGCACTTACAGAGATGATATAGATATCAAAATATTTGTCTCAAATGAAATGAATCTAACAAGTTCAAGATAATTGAATCTTTGGATCTTTTTCCAAATAGTTTCTGAAAGTTACATGTTAGATAGATCACATTATAATAATCAACTATAGGTTCAAAATTAATTCATCACAGAATAGTTCTCTTACGGAATTTAATCTTTTACATGATCTATATGGGCGGGAATGAAAAGGGTGATATAGATAGACGAAAATATTGTATGTATAGTTGAGATAGATTAGAGTGTAAGAAACTTATAGAAAATTAGTTATAGAGAGAGCAAAGAAATAACTTGATGCTGGGACTCACATTAAATGGCCTAGGATCCACGTACTCCCTCCCTCTTTGATAGCATCATAGTTTAAGAGAATTATCTGTATAAAAGTCCAAGGAGATGAATGTTGATAAGATGTTAGCAATGCGTGATAAAGCAGCTTGAATGTCCTTTTGTACTAACTTGTTAATAAGCTGAAAGTTTAGAAATAGCTGATGTATGGCTTCTCTAGCATTTCTGATTCAATATACTGTATCTGAAAAATCATTAATAAAGTTCGGACATTTGCATCGAAAATTTTCTCGGCAAAATGATCTTTATGATGGTTATGATGGTAAGCTTGCTAATCATTCAGATCGATAGCAGTGTTTTATTTATGGACCTCTAATCCATTTTACTTGCTTTTCAGCTGTTTTAAATTATTTTAAAAGCTATGATAGTGAAACGTGGACTTATCAACATTTTTAAACGAATTAAGAGAAACGATCATTTCTTCTCCTCCCCATACTGATGACTGGACCGGTTTGGACGGTGCATGGTGTAATAGATTTAAAAAATTTTCTAATAAGGTATATGTATGAATCTTGTAGTTTCTCTTGAAGTAAAAAGGGCAGCTTCCAAGTCGTAATTATAGGATATAGTACGATTCAGTAGGTTTTGGCGAAATTTTCGTAGCTCCTCATTGCGATTCATGCGATTCATATATTCATCAGCTTTTTGTAATTTTTTCAGCACTTTAATGTTTTCTTTTGTTATTTTCTTTTTAACAGGGTATTAATAATCGTCAGAATATACAATCTTTTTTTCAAGACATTATTCTTGAACGTGAAAAGGTTATCACACGTAGGAAACTTTAAATTTTTTTCTACTTATATCATTAGTATTATATTTTTTAAACAAATATAGAATCATATATATTAATCAAATATATTATCTAATAAAATTTTTTTCATCCTTCCTTTCTTGTCTTTCTTTCCTTTTTTCTTCTAATATACTAGTTTTACCTCTCTGATATTTAATTTGAGCAATTCTAGCTTTTCTCAATAAATGTAATATTTCGTTTAATATTAACACCTAAAATTATAACATAAATTATTTCGTTAAAATAATGCTTAATATGTATGTTTACGTATTAAAATACTTACTATACCAATTACAGAATTACATAATAATGGAAAAGAAAATAGTACAGAGATGAAAACTCCTCCTTCATCAAAATAATTTTCCTTAGAAAATTTTTGCCAATTATTTTGTGCCAAAGTATTGATTGGTTTAGCAAATCCAGTTAATATCACTAGAATCAAGAAAAATAATTTTAGAGTTGGTTATCGAAACAAAGTAAAATTTTTGGACTTACTTGAACTGAATGTTACTACTGCTAAAGAATTCGTATTATTTTTCAATTTAATTATTATAAATAATGTTGTAATGTGAAAAGAAAATAACATCCATAACCAAGGTTGTGACCAATCAATCTTTTTCACGGTTTGGTTAAATTCATTAATTAAAATCAAAATTGAAAAAAATAGAACGAATTCAATTAGGTTTAGTAAGAAAATAGTTTCAAAATGAAATAATTGTAAAAATTACCGCATCAATAAATGCTTGAATGCTTTCTACAAAACCAAAATCATAAGTCTGAAAAGGAAATTCTCCAGTTGTTTCTGTACTAAAAAAAATTATTTTGTCATTGTAGCGTATATATCTAATCCAAATTATTATATTTTTTAATAATACCTATCAGGTTCGTAATCCATGTTTTTTATTCAATTATCCACAATATGACTTATATTTAATTAAATACTAGTTATCTGTTATCCCCTAACCCAGGATATAACTAATACTTAACTGGTTAAAAAATTTATAGCGTGAATCAAAAATAAAACGTGCACAAACTTCACGTAAACAGCCGATTTATCGTGTGATTTTGATTAAAAGATGTCTAATAAAGAAAAAGTGGTTAAACAACGTATATCTCCAACATATTCTGATACTTCAAAAATATCAATTTCCTCCTCTGTAACGCCATGCTCAACGCAACAGAACAAGGTCAAAAAAATGCAAATTACATCACAATTACCTAAAGATTCTTCAACAATTCCTCAAACAACCATCGGAACTAATAGAACTCAGAAAGATCCAATATCATTAAAAAAGTCACTAGAAGCAGCTTTAGGAATAAACAAAGAAAAATATTGGTTATCTATACAATCTTTTATAAAAGGTGAAATAAAGAAGATTGAATTGGATTTTTATGTTCATTCTTTATTACCGAAAGAACAGGGTAAGTTATTAATATTAAAGGTAGGCTTTCTTTTACACTTATGAATAATTTTGAATAAAGGTGTATATTGATATTGATTTTGTGTTTTTATTAGTCCATTTACATGATGAATTTATTCGTGCAAGCATCAATACTCGTAAAAAAAATCAAAAAAACGTTAAAAATGCAACATCATCACAGAAGAAAAAAACTCTGAAGGAGATTATGTCTTCAATGGGAAAAGAAGAGAGAGATAAATTACAAGTTATTTTAAAGGTGCATATTTACTTTAATTGTGTCTTTGATGTTTTTCGGGACAGTATTAACTAACTTTAAAAGTGTTTTAAATTAGAGTGCTCAAAATAATCAAGGAGTAGTTCATACAAATCCAAATTTGATGTTATTCGAGAAAAAATTTCCAAAAAATAACACTACAGATGACTTGACAACAATATCTCCATCCTTAAATACTTATTTTTCAGTAAATGAGAGAGAAGATGAATTTTCAGAGTTTGATTCTATTTATACAAAAATGACGGAAGTTGCCCTGGATAATGGATTAATTAGTGGCGTATCTGAAGATTGTGCAAATTTGATGATTTATGCATTAGAAGTATTTAATTTTTTCAATGAGATATTTCCTTCTTTCTTTCAAATTCATTCTTACTAAAATTCGGTTTGTTAAATTTTTTTTTTTAGGCGCACTTAAAGAACATTTTACATAGTTGCGTAAATAAGATCAGATCAAATGATTTTCATGATAAGAAAAAGAAAATTAGTAATTCACCAATATCGTTAAGTGATCTTGCATTTTCATTGGAATGTACTCCTTATATTCTAGTAGAAAATAATTTTATATTGGAAAGAATACTAAACAAAATCAAAATTAATAAGAAATTATGATCTATCACAATATATTTTACTTTTTAATAAAGTTAAGGAAATATCTTACTTCAAAGCCTTGAATAGTATAGCAATGCCATTATTAATTACTAAATAATGATTTGTTGATAATCAAATACTTAAATCCGCAGTCCGGCATTTTTGATACGTTTTTTATCACATGACATTGATCACCGATCAATAAATATACTGCACTTTTATTTACCGAGTACCGACGTTTGTTACAATGCAACCTACTCTTAGTTTGTTAAGTCGTTCGGTTTGGAAAGGTAGCTATCATTATTTTTTTTTTAAAAAAAATTAATAATTATAATTAACTTGTTTTTCAAAATAGGTCCTTTTTTTGTAAAATTTCCTGGTAATAATCGGATATAATTTTTTTTAGTCCTTATTAATTTACTTATTTTACCCGACAAAAAAATGTTAATTAAATCTTTCAGGGTTACGTCAGGCTCAAGCAAATAACGTTCCGATAAAAACCCAAGCAAGATCATGTACAATCTTACCAGCATTTGTTGGATTAAAGTTTCTGGTACATAATGGTAAAGATTACATACCTGTTACAATTACGGAAGAGATGGTTGGTCATAAATTAGGAGAATTTTCTCCTACTAGAAAGAAATTTACTTTTAGAAAGACTAAAAATAAATAAATAAATATAAAAGGTGACTTTCAAAGAGGAAAATATCGGTTTACTTTTGTTTTTTTTACAAAGAAATTAATTCATCTGTAATTAATTCATTACAGCGAACGTTAAAACATTTATTCATCATATTTAATATAACCCTGACGATGTCTTGTAGTAAAATGTTTTTTATCTTTGTCATTTCTATAAGTAGCTTGAATAAATTCATAAAGATATTTATAATACCATAAAAGATCATCATATTTCCCGTTATAATTATTTTCATTATCAGTAATAGATTCATAAGTTTCGTAATATTCTTTTAAAAAGTAATATAAAGCTTCTATAGTGGCTAAATAATTTTCACTCTTATTTTGATATCTCCAAAAAAGTGTTTTTTGTGGGTTTATAGTAACTTTTCTTATATTTTTTAATTCTTCTGTAAATTTTGTTAAACTTGACGCTTGTTGCCATGTACCATCTACTACTAATAATTTATCGAACGAATCTCTCGGTATTTCGTTTAAAGTTTTTGAATCCTATAAAAATATATGTATATTTATATAGATATATATAGCGTATTTAAAATTATTTAAAGAAACAAATTAAATTTAACTTACCGGACCAGGAAAGAGTAACAATAATCTATCTGGATTTTCATATTTTGGAATTTCTAAACTAGAATATATCGAAACATCATTTGGAGCTATAATCTTCGCGTGCGCTACTGTTGATTTACCTTCCAATTCTTTAATATGTTTAATTCTAAAACATATGCAATATATATCGGAAAAAAAATATATATTTTAATAATGTCAATTCTAAAAAGAAAAATAAATTTACATAAAATTTTAAATGAAATCCCACACATCAATTTTAATAGGTAATTCAAGATAAGGAACATCACTTCTTTGACATCCGACAACTTGATAACACCAATAACAAAAATATTTCATTGAACGAGTACATTTAGGACAAAAACTTCTTGTATTCAACGTATCAAGAATTGCTGTTGAAGATATTTTGAAATTTTCAAATGGAGAATGTTGAAGTTTGAAATCTTCCTTTGGTGATGTTCGTTTTGAGTTTTGTTGGTGCTTATCGAGTGATAATGTACCGAAAAGTAAATCCATAGGCTCTTCGCCTAGTTTGATAACTTTAGGAAAAAGGGTGTTAATTATAATTTTACATTGTTATATGAATTGATTAATAAAGTAAACCTTCTTGTCTTTCTTCTTTATTTAATTCGCTTGTCATAATGAAATTTTGATTTTAATTTACGATAAACGTGATCAAAGATTTATAAGTTGAAGTTGTGCAACATTAATCAGTCAATTATAAATTCGCACTCGTCATTTAAAACTAAACCGTTAGAATTCAAGAAGCTTTATATTTTCAGAATTCCCAAAAGTAATAATGTCAAATACTGCCTCACCACAAAAGAAACGAAGATTATCAAATCCTTCGATAGAAGGTTAATAATATGCTTGAGAATTATATTTTTTATTTAAAACTATTCTTTAGAACTAACAGTTTAATTCCAAACTATAAATAGATCGCAAAGTTGTTATAAATGAACCAACAAAAAAAGTATGAATTTTTATTATCACTATATTATTATTTATTGTGTTTATTTAATGTTTGTTTATGTCAGACCAAACAGGACAATTTAAATAACGGAGGAGTTTCAATTAGCAACAACGCAGTTACTACCAATACAGAAACAACAGAGACACCGCCAGTTTTATCGAACTTACCAACCAATAGTAACACTCGTGCTAATGCTAGTACTTCAATTAATAACTCACCAAAACCCGTAGGGCAGAATAATAATAGCAATATGTCAGTTAGTACTTCAGGGATTAACAATAATAATAAAGAAAAAGAAAAAGAATCTATATCTGCTTCTACAACAAGTCCAACATCCCCTGTTAAAGGAAAAGGCAATATGAACCAACACATACATCAGAGAACTTCTTCGACTTCTTCAACACATACACAACAACTTAATGTGCCCTTATCTCAATTACCTCCACATGAATTGTTAATTCGCTGTTCAAAGAAAGAAGAAGAAATTCAAACTTTGCTGGTAAATCTTATAAAAATTTCGTTAGTTTTTTTAAGTTAAAATATAAATGCTAATTTTAATATTGTTTATGTAGGGAGAACTTCAAACTCTTTCTCAAACTCTTACTCCAGAATTTTCATATGATACATCACTCCGTAAAAAATTTCTTGATCCTGCTATTAATATTTTATTTCGAACTATGAAAAAAGAATTGGAAGATAAGGATAAATTTATTGAAAGTTTACAAAGAGAATTAGAGGGTGTTGGCTTTACTCCAAATAGGTATGTATATTAATGTATATTAATTAATTTATATTAATCGTATGAAAAATCACTTTTTTTTTACACATATTATGAATTATAGTATTACGGGTAAAAAACTCGTTGCAAAATTACTTGCATTACAAAATGAAAATGAGGAGTTAGGAAGACAGCTTCGACAAGGACGTGTCGAACAATATGAAATAGAAATAGCTTTACAAAGAAAAGTTATTGACGAACTTAAACAAGGACTTGAGGGTATTTTATCAGATAGATTATAAATTATGATTAATGACCTTTAGTTTGACTTACAAAAAAAAACTTTGATGTATGTAGAATCGGATAATCAACTTATATCCTTAGATGCAGAAATGGAAAGATTACAAAATCTTTTATTTCAAATGAGAGCAAAAGTTAAAAGCTATGAAGAAAAATATGGTCCTTTAGAACCCGATAATAAAGATGATGCAGCGGAAACTTCAACTATTAAAGAGGTAAGTGAAGTAAATTAATTGATAAAAATCTTAACTTTGCAAAAGTATTTTTATTTTTATTTTTTTTTAAAAAAAAATAGTAAAAAAAAATTGAGGATCACAAGATCAATACAAATTAATATGTATTAGAAATACTATTTAATTCATTTGATTTTTTAGAAAAAATTAGAAACGTAAATGTTTCTATATCCAGATCGATAAATTTCGAGTGAAATTAAACAATTTATTTATATAATGAATGCCCTGGATAATCTGCTACCAATTTTAATTATAAATAAAATTATAATCATCATGTGATCATCCTAACTCTATAGTCTATACTGTAGTATATTATTTTTTTTTGCATAAATCCTTTCACAATTAGAATATATTAAAAAATTTTTTCAATACTGTATTTACGCATGCAACCTTTAAACGGCATGTGTTTACGACTATCCGAAACTTGCCGATTTTATCGTTTTTAAAAAAAATATTCTTATCCGCCTAGTAGTTTCGCTTTAAAATGTCTACTTCATGTAATGGTGAAATTGATGGAGAAAAAAATAATGACGAAGCTGCTTTGAAAACCGCCACAGCATCGGTTCTTCTCCGTTCAACTCCAGTACCAGAAAATTCTGTAACAGTAAAAGGACCCGATTTTAATCAACAATTAACTTTACATGAATTACTGGAAAATTATTCTCGAATTGGGTTTCAAGCTTTTAGTGTAGGAAAGGCTATTGAACTTATAAATAAAATGGTAATTTAATAATTTTAATTTTTTTGGTTATTCGCTATTATTTTAAACTCTTTATTTCACATTATAGCGTAGATGGAGATTATCAGATGAACCAATATTATCGGATGAGACGGAAGAATATAAAGATCCATTAATAAGATCTACAACGAAATGTAAAATTTTTTTAGGATATACGTCAAATCTAGTTTCATCTGGATTACGAGAAATAATTAGATTTTTAGTACAACATTCATTGGTTGATGTAATAGTAACAACAGCTGGTGGTATAGAAGAAGATTTCATTAAATGTTTAGGGCCAACTTATTTAGCAGATTTTGAATTAAATGGAGCGGAATTAAGAAAAAACGGTATGAATAGGATTGGTAATTTAATTGTACCCAATGATAATTATTGTAAGTTCGAAGATTGGGTTATACCTATATTAGATAAATTATTAGAAGAACAAATAAGTAAGGTTAGTTAAAAAATGATAATTTTATTAAGTATACAATTAATTTAATTTTTATGTATGTTAAGGGAATAATATGGTCACCATCAAAAGTCATTAATAGATTGGGTAAAGAGATAAATAATCCTGAATCAATATATTATTGGGCATACAAGGTATTAAGTATTTTATTTTACAATCTTTATAGAGCTAAACTAATCATTATTTTATTAATACAAAGAATAATATTCCAGTATATTGTCCAGCTCTTACAGATGGCTCATTGGGTGATATGATTTATTTTCATACTTTTAAGAATCCGGGATTAGTTATTGATATAGTATCCGATATAAAGTCGATAAATCAACAAGCTGTATTTGCAAAGAAAACTGGAGTAATTATTTTAGGTGGAGGAATAGTTAAACATCATATATGTAATGCCAATCTTATGGTAATTATTTTGATTCTAATAATTGATCTATTTTTATGATGATCATTCATTAAATCTTTTTTTTTTAATAGAGAAATGGGGCTGATTATGCAGTTTATATAAATACTGGTCAAGAATTTGATGGAAGTGATTCAGGGGCTAGACCTGATGAAGCTGTTAGTTGGGGCAAAATTAGGGTGAATGCTGAACATATTAAAGTATATGCTGATGCTACAATTGTATTTCCACTTATTGTTGCCGAAACTTTTGCTAAAGATATTTATAAATAGAAAAGGGATAATAAAATAAATTGTGCTTACCGACATTTATATAAGCTTTCATTTTTGTCTTTCTAGACCGATGGAGAATATTAAAATATATATTATATATATTTTTAAATACTGCAGAATTGCGATCCTTTTTGTTAAAAAACCATTAAATAGAATTGTGAATTATTTATAAATTGAGAGAGTTCATAGTTTTATAATTTATATAAAAGTTCAATACCATGATGCTATGATGCAAACATGATAAAATTTAGCAACAAAATTTTACCAAGGACTTCAACCAAAGATTTACTGATTTAGTATTAAAAGCTTACGATCTCCTCCAGTAACACCATCAAAAAAGCTTGGGCACGTGACCTTTGTGGCTTAGACGATTTGACTTTTAATTTTGGCACAAATTATAAAGCATTTTTGACCATAACTTTGTTATTTGATATTTAGTATTATAAATTATATATGAAAAAATGATTTATTTACACTACTAAACAAAATAAACAACATATATAATATATTATTTTCTTTCTTTTATTAAAATTTATATAATAATAAAATGTAATACAATTAATTCTGTAGCAAAAATATGAATAATTTCACAAATATATACCAAATATGGCAAAAATTGGAATTACAGATAGTTCTAAACCTACTTACAACTTTTCTTAAACACCTAAAACCAGTATTGGGAAATTTGTTCAAAACTTATCCAAAATTTTACTAAACACTAAAAATCTGTCCAAAACCAAACACTGCCTAGAACTGATTTACTATAACCAAAGTACTCAAATTACACTATGAAATTAAAAAAAAAGTGCAGTGCAATTGTTTCCTTGCAAAAAAATTTATACCTTCACAAATATTCACCAAAATTTAGATAAATCTATATAAAAGCAATTTCAAATTTGCTAAACAACTTTACCTAGATGTCTAGAGGTAATTTACCCTGACTAAAGCACTGAAATTACACTCTAAAGTTCTAGTTTCTATACAAATTTTTTTTAAAAAAAATATTACTATTAAAATAAAAAATACTTACTATTTTAAATAATATAATTTATGTTAGTTATAAAATTTTAATAAGTAAAAATGCAAAAAATTACAAAAGAGAGTGAAAAAAAAACAAAAAAAATATCCAATAATACATATTGGTTGTATAACATAAGTTACTGATTATGTACCTAAACTTTTTTAATAGTGATGTTGGGAAAGATCTTATATATATAAAAAATCATGTAGCCAATTATAGCTAAATAATATAATTATATTATTTAGTCATAATCAGTTTAGATTAGATTATTTAATAATAAAATACTGTAAAATCCGTAAAATCGTAAAAATAAGCACCTTTTTTTACAATTATGTGATTAATAAAATTGATAAGAGTGCTTATTTTCATGACCTCTTATGATAGATAATCTTTTTTTTACATGTTAGAGCATACAGGTCAAATGACATCAAATCAGTCATCAATCATCCATCAATCGGTTATCCGATTTGTGCATGATTGACAACTGATTTCTTCAATCTGGACCCAATCAGGCTCCCGATTGGTTACTAATTTCTGCCAAAATCTGACGCCAACCGGTCTGCCCAGTTGGTGTCGGATTGGTATACTGACTGATGACCAATTGGTGCCTGATTGTTAACAGATTATTGACAGATCGTTGACTGAATTATACCTGATTGGCAACCAATTTATTTGGTTTAATCTGACGTCAATCTGGCATTTGACGGATTGCTGAAGGATTGCTGACCGGTTGTTTTTCGATTTAACCTGCGGATTATGGCCCGCATTATAACTTATTTGAATTTATAAAATTTACATTCAATACTGCACAATTTATACTTTTATAAAAAATTTAAAATGATTTTGTTTGAATATATAAATGTATTTTATTATTAATTTTACAGTAATAAAAATATATAGGTATATTGCATTGTGTACAATAATACAACTAATTTTACAAGCGAAAAGTTAGTACATTTTTATTTCTGATTGCTGAAAACAATGAAAATTGTATCATATTAATATCTTTAAAATTTAGTTAGAAATGAAAATCAGAATGAACTTACACCGTTAAAGCTAAATACTGTCCAATCGGTAGATACATTTCGATTCTGATCGCTGAAAGCAGAAGTTGATTTGAAAAAAATGAAGTTAAAATCTTCAAAAAAAGAGTTAAAAATGAAGATCAGAATGAACTTACATCGTTAAAGCTAAATAGTATCTAATCGGTAGGTACATTTTCGATTCTGATCGCTGAAAGCAGAAGTCAATTTGAAAAAAATGAAATTAAAATTTTCAAAAAATGAGTTAGAAATGAAGATCAGAATAAACCTACATCGTTAAAGCTAAATAGTGTCCAATCGGTAAGTACATTTCGATTCTGATCGCTGAAAGCAGAAGTCGATTTGAAAAAAATGAAATTAAAATCTTCAAAAAAGAGTTAAAAACAAAGATTGGAATGAACCTACATCATTAAAGCTAAATAGTGTCCAATCAGTAGGTACATTTTGATTCCGATCGCTGAAAGCAGAAGTCAGTTTGAAAAAAATGAAATTAAAATCTTAAAAAAAAAGAGTTAATCAGAATGAACCTACATCATTAAAGCTTAAATAGTTCTCAAAAGTTAATCAAAATCGGTAGGTATATTTTCGTTTCTGATCGCTGAAAGCAGAAGTCGATTTGAAAAAAATGAAATTAAAATCTTCAAAAAAAGAGTTAAAAACAAAGATCAAAATGAACCTACATCATTAAAGCTAAATAGTGTCCAATCGGTAGGTACATTTCGATTTCGATCGCTGAAAGCAGAAGTCGATTTAAAAAAATGAAATTAAAATCTTAAAAAAAGAGTTAATTAAAAATGAAGATCAGAATGAACCTACATCATTAAAGCTCAAATAGTTCTGAAAAGTCTATCAAAATCGGTAAGTACATTTTCAATTCTGATCGCTGAAAGCAGGAGTTAAAGGTTAGAACTGGTTTGATTTTTACTAACCAGTTTTAAACCAATTTGAAATGATATAATCGAATGTAAACTGGTTATATTTAAACCGGTTTAAACCGATTAATCGGTTATATTAAAAATTTTTTTTTCAGCTCGGCTTGTCATATTTTTTATCATATGGGCTATCTTTTCTATCTTTTGATCAGAATGTTGATCATTTTTCCGGAATTAACATTAATTTTGGCAAATGATCGACATTCCGATCAAAGTATATCCGCCCATATGATTTATTTATTTATTTTTTTTTTAATTTCTTAGAAAATTTGATTTTGGGAATTTCTTTATTTATTTCTGTTTTTTTTTGCTTGTTAAATAGAATTTGTATATTAAAATAATTAAATAAAAATAAATAAAATA
>JADRCO010001573.1:0-18392 GCA_021464525.1 Rhizophagus sp. LPA8_4_AMF | reverse complement strand
ATTTGCAAATTGATATTATTACGATATATATTTAATATCATTACTATATCAATTCGTTATTGTTCAGAATTATAAGTTTTTGTAAAGCTGTTAATACTATTAAATATGATATTTTCTTAAAATTTATTTATTAATACGTATTACTATCACTTTATAATAATTAACAAGTGCTTTAATTATTAATATCTTATTGTCAAATTTATAAATTTTATTATTATTATCAAAGCGTTTATTTCTTTTTTTTGAGACGCGAATAAATAAATGATAATGATCTTTTATTGAATTTGTTGATGTAATCATTTAATTTTAAAAAATTATTATGATTAACGTGATATTCATTTTCTAATTTCATGTATTCATTTTTTAAATCTGACCTTACTTCTAGGTCAAGTTTGCCAAAACTAATTGTAGTTTTCAGATTATCAAAAAATCTTTTCAAGGATTTGATAGCATTATAGAATTCAAATCCAAAATCAGATTCCATATGAAGTTCACAATTTTTGTCAATAATGTGTTTCTCAAGATTACCTTTATTAATTAATAATTTGTCATAATATTAGGGGAGTGACACTTATTACGTAATTATTAAAGGGGGAGGGAATAGTCAAAATCTTACGTTATACTTAATAAAATCATATATTTATAATATAATAATTTGATTGGCTGTTAAATCTGACAAGGGGGGGAGGGGGTAAGTTTATATTAAACTAAATATTACGTAATATATGTCACTGTCCTAAGATATACAAAAGTCATGAGAATGTTGTTTTTCAATCTTACAAGCTTTCATTGGACAAGCATTTTCAAAAGTTTTGCAATATATTTTAGAATAAACCATCTTCAAACAATTAAAACAAAGTATTATTTTTGCAGATATTTTAAAATAATAATAGTTCCTGTTTATATATATGATATTACAAATATAATAATACGTAATAATTGAATTATCTGAAAATTTAAACATAAATGCCATTTCATTAATTTATAATTCGTATTGTTGTTGAAATAACATTACTAAAAACAATATATAAAAAGTAGTGAAGAACATTTTGATCAAATTTGTTCAGTTTATCGATCTATTCATTAATTTCTATTATGAATACTGATTGATGATTACTTTATGTTTTATAAAAAATTGTTTTAGATAAGCATAACAACAGATATATAATAATATTGCT
Organism: Rhizophagus sp. LPA8_4_AMF; assembly: GCA_021464525.1. Classification (NCBI taxonomy): domain Eukaryota; kingdom Fungi; phylum Glomeromycota; class Glomeromycetes; order Glomerales; family Glomeraceae; genus Rhizophagus; species Rhizophagus sp. LPA8_4_AMF. The sequence goes on along the minus strand of JADRCO010001573.1, from coordinate 17,214 downwards.
AATACTACCAATATTGCGATTATTATTAAATAACAGTAATTTTTGCAGCTTATCTTTCTATTGCTTTTGTGTGATAATGCTTCACTGAAAAGTAGAAAAGAAAAAAGAAGCAGTATAATTGAATAACAATTTATTTTATTTGAGTACTATATGTAACTAACAAATGCTTTTATATAACCGATTATGTATTATTGATTACTGTATTATTTGCGAATCTACTGTATTAAAAGAAAGTACTTATAATTATACAACAATACACATTATAATCATAGACTAGTAAACCTTGGTTATAACGTTAAATTTCAAAGTTATCATCATCATCTGTAATAAAATAAATAAAGGCTTCAAATGAGTTAATAGATATATCTTCATATTTAATAATAAAATTTCAAATCATAAATTAATCAGTATCATTTAGAAAATTTGTAATGATGGCAACTACCTCATATTTAATGCTAGCAAATAAAAAAAGTAAATACTTAATATTTCTTATTCAATATATCAATAAGTTATCATATTAAAAAGTAAAGTATAAAGACAAATCAATAGTTAGTTTATCACATACTTTTGTTCTTTCCAATTTTATCAGATCGTAATATGTAAGACATTTGAGTTTAAATTTTAATATGTTTTCTTGCTTTTTTAATTACCATAATTTTATATTTTCTGATATATATAATATTGTTAAAATTATTTATTATGTATTCTAAATGAATAATACAGATTATTAAACTAAATAAACTGTACTTAATCGACATATTATGAGGTAGATTGAGACAGGAACAATTATTTTGTTACTGTATCAAGGGCACGATATACAGGATTAATTATTTTTAATTCAATCAGAATAATAAAGTCACGTGGTGTGATTTGTCATCTGGCTAACCGTTTAAGCTATATTTAACAGTCTGCACATAATAAAATTTTCATTAAGTAATTTTTGTAATTAAAAAGAACTCTAATTTACATATGATAACTTTCAGTTGCACTATATAGATATTTACTATCTACATTTTCCACAATTCTTACAATTTCAAATACGCAATGTAGTATATAAATAAACAAAATAAAAAGATAAATAATGGATATTTAATCCTAAAAAATAGATTTAGAATGCTGATTTAAGTTTTTAGTATGTAAAGAAACTGTAATTTTACTATATCATAAAAATATTTATTTTTAAAAGTTTAATCAAAGATTATTTAAAATTACTTCTGTAATATTATTTGTAAATTAATTTTATATAAAAAATTTTAAAAATGTTTTGTTTTTTCAACATATAAAAAATTTTTAACACTTCTATAAAACATATTATTTCACTAACTAGTGGTTAAAATTAAAATTTTTTGTTTATTAAAATAATATTATTGTTAAATAGTAATTAAAATACTATCTTATAATCTAATGATAAGAAACAAATAATTTATAGCTAATTAAATTCATCTTGCTTGACAAATCTAATAGTTATTAGCTCATAAAATTGGATTATTATTTGCTGAAATATTACAATTCAAAATTTTAATAGCAATTCAAAAGACATGCTTGCTAACAGGATCCCAAGCTATACATAAAGAGGTAGGGTACGAGTTTGCGTAGAATTGACCAAAATAATTATATAAATCATTCCTTTTATAGATAATTCTGGCCAGAATTTATTTTCTTTTTTAGACACTATAAACTGGCATTATCATAATTCCAGTCCTAAAAAAATGCGTAAAGCTAATAGTAATTTTTTTTGGTTGCACCTTACCTCTATATATATAGCTCGGGATCCTTTACTAACTGTTATTGAACATATTGTGATATTTGAAACTGAAAATGTACATCTTTGAAAATATCTTAATAAAGAAGTTAAACTTAACAAACATTTATTTAATTTAAGTATTACTTAATTATAAATTTACTATAGAGAAAGAATAGTATATACTAAAGTGACTATTTAAAGATATTTACTGTATTTACAATTAATATTTAAGAGGCTTTATGCAGTGTTGAGCAATTGGATAATTAGACGTTTTGGACATTTGTCCAAAACCTGTCCAAAACTTGTCCAAAACTAAAACCTTTTTTTCATTGAACAGGTTTTGGACAGATCACATGACAAAAAATTTAATTTAGGCCAGAATTATAACTAATTTTGGCCAATATTTTAATTTTAATTCAATTATTAAATTACTTTATAAATCTTTAAATATTATCTTTGATATTATTTGATTTTACATTAATTTTTTATCATTTAATTTATTAAATATTTACTTTTTTAATATTATAGAATTATATTTTTCACAGGTAAAATGCTGACCAATCGGGTACCTGCCTGATTGGTAACTTTTTTTTGATCAGTCACCTAATTTATTCAATAGTTAGAAATTTGCACACGTTTCAATCAGGTATCAATCAGGTTAATACCTGATTGATAACTATTATTTAGTATAAATTTACCGATTAATTTCTATTATTCTTATAATAATTAATCAGTATTTATTTAAATAAACTATTTTTTAAACTATTTTCAGTATACTGCTTAGTATTCATTAAATAAACTATTTTTAACCTATTTTCAGTATACTGCTCATTAATAAACTTTTATTATTTCTTTGATACTTAGCTATTTTAATTTTTTTTTTAAAAAAAAATAACAATTTTTCCTGAAATAAACCTATTAATTTTGAAATATCAGGAGTATGTCAACTTCTGAAACTTATAGATTTTATAGGTTTTAAATGAATCTTTTGATAATTTAGGTTTCAGGCATGTCCTGAAACTCACCATTTTTTCAAAAAAAACATTTTATAAATTTTTTTACAGGTTCCAGAAGGGAACTTATTGATAATTTACTTAATTTATTTTTAAAATAATATTTTTTTTATCACATTATTTGGGTTTCAGATGAAACTTATAATAATTTTTGAAATTTTGAAGGTATGTCACTTTTGAATCCTATTTTTTCTAAAAAATATTTTTATATATTATAGGTTTCAGATAAATTTCAGAGGTACATCACTTCCAGATCATTTTTTTTTCTATATTATAAGATTTAGATAGAACCTATTGACAATTTTTGAAATTCAGAGATACATACATAACTTCTGAATCATTTTTTTTAAAAAAAAGATTATACATTTAATAGAAACTTATTGGTAATTATTAGTAAATTAATTTTTTATATTATATAGATTTTAAAAGGAAACATTTTTCATATTATTTAGGTTCTAGAACCTAAATAATTTTTGGAAAATTTGGAGGCATGTATACTACCGAATTATGCTTATTATAAAAAAACATTTTTTTTATATTATATAGGTGGCATTCCAATTTTTAATTTTTATTTGTAGATATCGGTATGCCGATATTGTTATATTTTAATTTAAAAATTTGTTAATCCTGATATTAGAGATATAAAAGAACTATCTGTCAGATTGATGAGATGGATAATCGGATATCTGATCATCAGATATTTGATGTTTTTTTATTTTTTTTTATTAGTTTTATTTTTTTATTTTTGATTTTTTAATAACAACCACTGGGCTCCAGGTATTCCAAAACTAAGAAGGAGAAGGCTGAAGGGGAAGTTTTTTAGCAACAGCACTGTAACGACCCTGAACCCGACCTGGACTTTGAAATTGCAAGGTAGATGGGTATTGTTTGTATTTTTTCTGTGTTTTTTTATTATTTTTTTAATTTGGAAACGTTTATTAACGTTCTCTTTCTATTTTTCTATAAGGACATCTTTGGACTTAGACTTCGGCTTCTTGGATATCAAAACTTCAGAATAGTGAGTATAATGAGAAGTATATATTTTTTTTAATTTGGAAACATTTGCTAACATTCTTTTTCTTTTTTTAGAAACTTCAACCTGAATTTGAACTTCGGCCTCTTGGATATCAAGATTTCAGAATAGTGAGTAGTAAAATTGGAGGGGGATATATTTTTTTTGATTGGGAAACATTATTAACATTCCATTTCTTTTCTTTTTTTCAGGAACTCTCCAGAGACTTGAAAAGTACTTGAAGAAATGGGTAAGCGAACTTTTTTTTTATTTGGAACGTTAGTAAGCATTATTAATGTTCCATTTTTATTTTTTTTATTGTAGGAACCTTTAAGATATTTCAGAACCAACAAGACACCTCAAAAGGTATATATTTAAAGAGGTAGAGCAGTTTTTTAAAAATTGGGCATTAGTAGGTATTATTAATGTTCCATTTTCTTTTTTTTATTGTAAGAACCTTCAAGACGTTTCAGGACCAACAAAATACCTTGAAAGGTATATATTTAAAGAGGGAGGGAGTTTTTTAAAAATTGGGTGTTAGTAGGTATTACTAACATTCCATTTTCTTTTTTTTTATTGTAGGAACCTTCAAGACCTTTTGGGACCAATAAAACACCTTGAAAGGTATATATTTAAGAGGAAGGTGTATTTTTTAAAATTGGGCGTTAGGAGGCATTACTAATATTCCATTTACTTTTTTATTATTGTTTTTTATTTAGGAACCTTCACGACAGTTCAGAACTAACGAAATACCTTAAAAGGTATATATTTAAAGAGGAGGGGTTTTTTAAAAATTGGGCATTAGTAGGCAAGCATTACTAACGTTCCATTTTCTTTTTTTATTGTAGGACTTTCAAGACGCTTCAGAACTGATAAAACGCTTAGAAAGGTATTTAAAAAGATGAGGGGGAAACGTTTTTTTAAATTTGGAACATTAAAAATATTGCTAACGTTCCATTTCAATTTTTTTTATTATAGACCTTCAAGACGTTTTGAAACTGACGAAATGTCTTGAAAGAGGAGATCTGAAGTGAGTAATTTTTTAAATTAAGAATGTTAATAAGCATAACTAACATCCCATTTTTCATTTTTTTTATTGTAGGACCCTACTTGCCAGATGATTTATGAACCAGACTTCAAGGTATTTAGAAGTTCAGTTAGTTCTTTATTTTTTGATTTTTTAGAAATGTTAATGTTCTTTTTTTTATTTTTCTTATAGGTATTGCCAGACAAAAGTTATGAACTGGACTTTGGTAATTAATTAAATAAAGAAGAGATAGTTAAATCAGTTTTCTATTTACATTTTAGAAATATTCTTACATTTTCTTTTTTATTTTTTTTTGTAGGAATTGCCGGATAAACCGGACTTTGGATAATAAGGTAAATAGAGGAAAAGTAAATCTTAGTTTTTTTAGAAATATTTTTAATGTTTCTTTTCTCTTCTTTTTCTTATAGGTACATACCAGATGAATTTTTACAAACTGGGCTATGCCCTTCACTCTTCAAATCAAAACTTCATATAATACTTAAAGATTTATGTAGTATCGGTAATATGTAAATAATTGGCATTTGTATATTTTAGTAATATGTGTAATTAATAAATTTAATTTAGTAACTGATTTTAAAAAATTTTGAATATATAATTTTTAAATAATTATAATATTTATATAAATCAGTTTATTTTTATTGATAAAAATTGTATGCTGATAGTAACAAATCAGATACCAATAGGAAGTATCCTATTGGTAACTATTGTAATATACTCTGATTGTATCCTATTTGAATACCCTGATTGAAACCTTAATGTCCTTCTTTTGTGCCAAATTTTAGCAGCAATTGGGATTCTAAATTTTAGCAAATAAAAAAAAATAGAGAACTAATCAGATGAAAATTGGGAACCTGATTTCCACCCGATCAGCCCCCTATTTGACATTGTTTAACTAGTGTTTATTTTATTTTTAGTTTCAGTTGATAAATATTAGAACTTTTGAACATTATTAAACTGTCTAAAACTATATCTAAAATTGTGTCTAAAACTGATTTTGGACAGTCCAAAATTGTCCAATTAAAAAAACCAATTGGACAAGTCCAAAACCTATCACTGCTTTATGATACCAAATTAGTTATAACCCAAAAAAAATACAAAGATGTTTTAAAAAGTTGTCTATTTTTTCAGATGTTATTATCTGTTATATTAATAAAAGATGTTGTTATAGAATTATTTATATAATGAATCTCTAAATTACTGTTTCAAATGAATAAAATCACCTCACGTCCTTCACTTCTTCACATTTAATGTTAATATTTTCATTTTATAAAATATTAAAATTTTTAATAAAAGTATAAGTTTGAAACAAACAAAATAAAAAGTCAAAGCAAAATAAAATAAAAAACTATTAGAATTGTAGAAAAGTTAATGTTTTCCCAATTATTTAAATTTATGAAACAATATTGAATCAGATATAAATCAAAAGTATTATTAGCTTGAGATCATTTAAATAAATATAATTTTGCACGATTTTGATGCATTACTAAAATTGAAGTTTTTTCATATCTGTGTAAAGTTTACATTTAAAGATTTCACATCAAAAATGACGTCATTTTATACTCAATGCGTCTAATATGATTAAGAAGTATCAGTATAGCCTGATAATGCTTGTATTAATAAAATACACACATAATACAATGATAATACATTATAATATGGGCTCTTTGCAATAGAAAGGGGAGAAACTGCTAAAAAAAAATTTTTTTAGTCAATACTAATTCTGGACAAATTACAATATTTGAAGCATATTTAATATATAAATATAAATTTAATTCTTTTGGTAGTTTCCCTCCTTTCTATTGCAAAGAGCCCATATTATAAAAGTGCAGTAATTATAAAAAAAATGAATAAATAAAATGATTATAAAGTTCTTATATCTATTAATAACTAATTTTGACATTAATCTTAAGTTTTTAAAATTTAAAATTTCATTTGAAATTAAATGCAATTTTGAATTTGATAGTAAACAAAAATGTGATATGCAATTTCAACTAGTAATAAACTCTTGATATCAACACATAAATAAAATAATATTTTAATATACATATTAACATTAAACAACAGAATGCTTATATTAAATCAATAGCAGAAATTATGAATATATAGTTATTGCAATTATTGAATAGATTCTATACAATCTGATTATTATGAATGTATTCATTAGATTTTGATTATTTTAGTAACTCTCAGTAAAAATTTTGAAATAATTTACATATCTTACTTTATATTTATAATCTTTATTTAAAACTGATTTTATAATATAAAATCATATGTACAGTCCAGTACAGATTTTTGAAAAGATATATTAAGTCTAATCCAACTTTCCAGGTATAGGTGGGTCAGATTTATAAATATTTCATATAGTCAAATAAGGTGCATCAAATTGGCTAGTCCAAAAATCTACAGATATGTACAGTATAATCATTAAATTTATCATTGATTACGTTAAATCTAAACATGAATAGACTCGTTAGTGTACATCAATTATTTTTAAATTACAGTAAATAAATAAAATCTTGAAAGCATCAATAAACTATTAAAAGCAATTTAATAGCTATAACATTTAAAAATATTACTTACATTACAAAGGTGATTTTAGTAGAATTTATTAATAATAATGAAATGTAATGAAATAAAAAACTAAAAGAATCGACATTGATTATTTAAATGGTATTTACCTGCATTTAATTGGCCAATTTACACTTGCTAATGTATAACTTTTTAATTAACTGTTAATTTTAAAAATTAATATTGTAGTTCGTGTAAAATGAAACTAAAATATAATAAAGACAATAAGATTATTAAATAAAAAAAACCAAATCTTAATTTTAAATATGTTCAGAATCAATCTACATAAATACGAGTTCATAAATCGATCTTGCATAATGCAAACTCAGCATTCTTAGGATTTGAGTTTAGTGGAAACTACCCTATTTTTCCTAGCTCTACGATTATGGCATTAAGTTTGCCAATCTTAACTGAATAATGTGATAAAGTTTTCTCCAGCTAATTACTTATGGCCTTAAGCTTCTGTCTCAGCTTCATTTCTCAGTTCTCACCTTCTTTCTAAGTTTGGAATCTTAGCATTCTCATCCTCAATCTCAGTAAACTTCTTTCTTTTTTTTGTGTAAAGCAACGTATTTATTGATAAAAAAATATCAAATCGAGTAAATTGCAACCTTAAAAAAAGCTTTCTACTCAACTAATCTATAAAACCATCAATAAACTATCCGTCATCTACAAAGAAATCCCATGTGTGCATTGTTTTTCTTCTATTTATCTATGTGAGTAATTTCAGGGGTAAGCCTGGTGTTCTTTTAGCCATAACAGCAGGCCTTGTAGTCAAAGGATTGCAGAAGACATGCTGTATTAAAGGAAAACAAAAATGACAAATACAAAAAAAATTCTATCTAAAAAAAATATATCAAAAGAAACTATGTTTATAAAAGGATATATAAAGAAAATAAAATGAAAATTAGTAATAAAAAAACGCAAGGTTATCCCAGAAAGCCTAAACCACAACTGTCCTATATAAATCCAGAAGGAACCAAAGAAACAGTTGCAGACGAGAGCAGTTTAGTCCTGGAATAGCTTTTTAAAAGTCTTTTTCAAGGTCTTTATTTTCACATATAAAGTCTATTTATTATATTTCGACTCATTGGTATGTAATTTAATAGTTGAAGGTGTTAAATTTCTTTTGATCATCTTTAAGATTAGTATGCAATTTCTTATGTGAAATTCTTGTTGAAATAGATATGGCGTTTGATCCAAAAGCTATAGTCTTTAGATTCTTCTTCAGTTGGTTGTAATTCGTGAAGAAGTGAGAATGGTTAGTAAATTGTTTCCTTCTACCAACCAAGAACATCAGAGTGGTATAGCGAACCCATTTAAAATCCTGATCCATCCACTTGATCTTCTTTCCAATTACACGTGATAAAGCATCTTAGAATTCAAAGAAAGAGATCAATTTGGAAGTACCATCCAGCAACTTAACTAGTTTATAAGATTATGCGATCTAGCAACTTGACTAATTTATAAGATTATGCGTTACCCTAATGCAAAAAGGGATGAATGTTCCCATCTACTTATAAGAAATCATGTGACATAAATTCTGGCACATTATATATTGCAGTTTAAAAGAGTTCACATCTTTTTCGATCTTTCAAATTCCATGTGGCAGGAAACCATCTAACAAAATAATTTCTAAGTGGAGTAACCTAAGTGTTTCTATTGAAAACTTGTCATGCAGTATCATACATCTCAGTCTTGACTCATTACTGTAGAGTACTTTTTTTGCGTTTTTCTGCTGACTGAGATAGTGTGTCCCCAAACGTTCAATTATTGTAAGAGGTACTGCGTTGTTCATGCTACTAGAACATCATAGACGATGATATTGCGAATATTTGCAATAGCCTGACTTATTGGTTTGTATCCAGTAATTACAAAGTTTGAATTCTGTTTATCAGTCTTAGTTTCTTTAATACCTTTTTTTAAAGTTGGTCTTTTGGTACTAGTGAGCTTGGTCTCACTGGTGTTAGAAACTGGTTTTGATGAGTTAGTAGATTTGTTCTTATCACATGATGTAGTGGAGAAAAACGCGGTTATTTTGTCTAGTGTCACAGTATTTTGTTGTTGTTTAGCTGCAGCTGCAGCTTACGCCTTTGCTTTTTTCCTCTCACGTTTCCTTTTTGATTTAGACATCACATTAGTAAACAAGTCATTATTGGTTACAGAAGGTTTGTTATCATTTGATTAGTGCTCGTCATCGTCTGCAGTTATCATACTGAGATCAGCATCAGGGTAGATGTAGGTTGCTTTCCAAATTTGGGATCATCATCACTATCCATATCTTGTGATTTTGTCTCATCCTTACCAAAACTGGCAAGATAGGTGTAAAGGATAATATTCATAATCAAGTTGAAAATGATAGTTTTGATATAGCAATTATCAAAGCCCGTAGGAGAAGCTGTTCGCTTGTAGTCATCTAAGTCAGTTCCATAAGCATATTTCAAAAGTTCTTCAAACTGTTTCTTAGGTTCTTTAACCTGTAAAAATGCAAATATATAGTCTTTACCATTTTCCAGACAGACCGAGTTGTAAAAAAGTTCGATCATAGCTATGAGACCCTCTCGTTCATTTTCTGGCAAGTCTTCAAGTAGCTTTGACCCACAAGTGTACATAGGGTATTTAAGAAACTCTTTGAGTTATTCCGGTTCACTTCCAGACATGTTTTATATAGGTGTTGTTGAAAAAATCAAAAATTTTCTCTGTGCGAAATTATGGTCTAGAGGATCGTCAGAAAGAGTCTCTTGTATATATCCAAACTTCTTTCTAAACTCAGCAATCTCAGCTAAGAGCTTGGTATTTAATTCTTTTAATGAATAGCCTTTGCCATGATTAATAATAATTTTAAACAAGATGTGAATTATTCATGTTTTATAGCAAGTGCATAGAATTGTATTATTAATGCAGAATTGAAAATAAATACAATGATCAGGACTTTGCTCGGGATACATGACTTTTTTTTTCTATACTAGTGTGTACTGTCTATACATACGATTATTTTCAAACAAGACAAGACTATCTCACTTATCTTCTATTTTACCCGCTTCAATGATTCCTGTGATTCTATCTGGCAATCAAACACCCACTTAATTTGCCCAAACAAGTTTTCAACAGGCTTTACCAAGTCCTCACGGGTTAAAACAGAGTTATTAATTGGTAGTGGTGAGGGTGACTACATTTGTAAAATACAAGTTTATTCTCAATAGTACTTCTTGATCCTTTGTACTGTGCGGTACAGATGTGAAAAAAAATTTATTTTTATTTTATTTTTTTTATTTCTTTTCATAAAAAGAATTTTATTTAATATATGGATCATTAGAATGAATTTATGATCGGTTCCCAAACTTAGAAAGAAGGTTGCTGAGGATGAATAGGCAGTTTCCACTAAGCTCGAATACAGAGCGTTTTTAACAAAAAAAGTGGCAAACACCATACTCATTACTTGATGATAATATAAAAAAATGTGAGTCATGAGGTAACTGTATTACTATAGAAAGTTTTCTTATATAAACTCTTTGAGAAATGGGAGAGACACATTTTCAGACGTGCTGCACAAACTTTTAGTGACGTACAGTGTGTGTGCTCCGAGCATTGTTACACAAAAATTTAATATTTCAGATCTATTTTTAGATTTTATGGCTGATCGTTTCACAAAAAATTGAAAATTTTTAAACGCTGAACCAAATGACTGCAGATTAAAATAAACCAAAAATCTCAATTTTGATAAAAAACGACTCCAAGCCTCATTTTCCTAGCACAGACCCCATATATTAATTTAATAATTACTAAAATATAATATAGGTTGCGTAATAAACACTAGAGTTTCAAATGAAGTATTTTATCTTGACTTATCACAACTATTTAATCAATTTGCAATTGTCATATTATTCTTTCTTAATGAAATGTAATCCAGCAGCTATTCTCAATGCTCCAACCATGTTTGACCAATCATAATTTTCTCCGCATTTGCTTTAGAGGTTATAAGATATTGGTGAACAATAGCGAGACACGTTTCTGTTTTTAGATATAAATTAAATCGTTATCTAATAATAATTTATTATAAACATTTCGTAAAAAAAGATAAATAGAACAGTAATAATTATATAAATCCAAAATTTAAAAATATGAAAAGATTTTGTTAAAATTTGGTAAAGTGAAATTACAGAAAAAAAAGGCCAATTTGTTAATCCACTCCTAATTTATCTAGAATCTCAATAATATCTTTATCAAGTTCGTCTTGATCTTTTGGTAAATTATCTTCAACTAATATTAACGGCGCACAAATCCGCGCCGCGAGCGTGGATAATAATAAAAAATAATAAGCAAACCGATTTCTTTAAAATTAAATCAGATACAGTATATATATAGTTATTTCAAATAAACTTACTATTATCGGGTATTTCGAAATCATAAGGTTTGCTATGAAATGCTATAAAAAACGCCATCATTATTTTAAAGAACTATAAAAATAATTATCATAATTATTATTTACCTTCTTGCTCCTCTGTTGACATCAATATAAAAGTACATAATAAGGTACAAATTAATAGTTAGTTCATTTTAAATTTTCAGTCATGTACTTATTAATATACCTTACCTTCAGTTGCATTTCTTGGTTCTGGTAAATTTTCAAATTGATGAAGTTTACTAGTTGAAGAACTTGAGCTTGAATCTGTTTGAGAAATTTGAGATGAACTATTGTAATCTAAAGTATTAGTTTCACTTGTGTAATTATCTTTATAATAATCTTGCCACAGTTTAAAAATTTCACTAAGAATAGTACGTGCATCAGGTCTTTTTAATGGATCAGCATCCCAACATTGTATCATTAATTTTTTATATTTTAATGGAATTTCCGATCTAATTTTTGGTCTCATACCATTAACTATTTTCATTGCAAGATCATAATCACGTTCATAATTATTGAAAGGAGTTTGTCCTGATGAAATTTCCCACATAAGTATGCCGAAACTATAAATATCAGATGCAAAAGTATATTCTTTTCCAACTATGACTTCAGGTGCTATATAAGCAAGATTTCCATATATACTTTTTAATGGTTTATCTGCTGGTCCACAAAATCCAAAATCACTTATATACCAATTATGAGTGTCTTCATTGAATTGTAAACATAAAATATTTCCAGAATGTAAATCTCGATGAACTGCTTTATTTTCATGAATATTATTAAGTGCAGTTATTATACGAAAAGCTATAAATATTCTTTCTTTCCACGTATGTTGATGCTGTAAATATTCTCTTAAATCTGTATCCATTAAATCCATTATAAGCATATAATTTCCACTTGACGGATCTTGAGTTAAACCATGACATCGCACAAGGCTTGCAGATTGACTACTTAGTACTAAATGTGATACTGCCTATAAATATTTTGTACAAATATTGTTAATTAGTTTATTAAATGTAATTTTGTAAATTTAAAACATGTACCTCTTCAAACCAATTTCTACTGGCACTTTCAACATTTTCCAATCTTTTAAGTACTACTTTTTGTGATCTACCAATTCTTTCTAATCGTTTTTCTTTAGAATTCCATTTATTATATTGTCCATCATTCCAAATTCCTGAATAAATTTCAGAGAAACCACCTTTAGTCATATATTTAATATTTTGTAAATTATTGTATGGTATCCATTCAATTACGTCATTCGGACTAACTGATATCATTTGACAATTTTGTATTAAAATATCAATGTCATCGTTTCCAGATGTCCAGTTTGAAAAATTGTTTTTGAAGTAGTTTCGAACACAATGTTCACAATAAAATGTAGCAAAACACTCAAAAGAACAATTTTCACATATTCTTTTTGTTCCTTTAGTACTGGAAATTTTTGTACCATCAAAAGCATTTGTCCACACGTTTATTACTTTATTTTTTTCATCTATTGTGAGAGATTCATCATCAAGAATTGTTTGTTTTACAAATTCTTCTTGTTTGGTTATGTCATTATGAATGTTAACATCTATTAATGCAGCAACTCTTAATAATGCATTCCTAACAGTAGCCATGATAATTTTCTAAGATAGAAAATTTTACAAAAAAGCGAAGAAAAATTGGCTTACGAGAAAGAGTAATTTAGGCGCATAAACATCATGCATGGAAATAAATCAAACCATACAATTTTCTGTGTAATCGTAAATCGTGTAATGTTCGCTGATCAAAACTTATAAACTGGGAACCAATCACATCTCGACTCGATTTTTGAGCTACCCTCACTATAACGACTAATTCATCATAGTGAGAAATTCACTATACTAAGGGTCATTTTATTATATATAAAAAAAAATCTGTTTCTTCATTATAGCAAGATATAAAAATTCGCTATAGAGATGGTGAACTGTATATTCTTGTATCACCTATATTGTCCTTAATAGAAATATTTATTTATTTTTTTTTGGTTTCTATTTTTGCTTTTCTCTCAAATACTTAAACATTTCCACAGTAATATTATATATAATACACCATGTCTGAAATGAATGAATGTAGTAACTGGATTGAAAATGCCATATCTAAAAAGCAAATTAAATATTATCATTATAAGTATAAGTACTTGAAAATATTCAAGAAATTGGTGCTGGTGGTTGTTGTGTTTGTCTTTGACGATTGATGTTATATTTCAGAAATTCGTTTAGTAGTTGAGTACAAAAAAAGGCATCATAAATATGGTTGCTTCGAGTTATAACACAACCAAGCCTTTCTGAATTCCAAATTTTAACAATATCCAAATTTTGCCAGATATCAAACAACTCATTAATGATGATTGAACGAAATATTGAATAGCGATAGGTTTAAAAACTTAGTAAATTTGGAAATATGTGTTGAACATGTGGATTCACTATCATTTTGTTCAAAAAAATTAATACTGTAAGTTTCCAGCCCAACAACTGCTTTTTTTACCAGTATTACAGGTATTTCATCACCATCATCATCTACTTCATTCATCAGCTTGTGGAATTCTTGGTATGGAATCCTGGATGATCAAATTTTTAGGCTACTTCATAATTGATTGAGCAATTTTATTTAGTTTTTATGATAAAAATTTAATATTTAGGAATCTAAACCAAGTTTATTTTTATTAGAAAATATTACTTATGAGTTATGAAGTATATTTAACAAATTTTAAGATAAATAGTAATAATAGTAGATTATATTAAAAACTAACCTAAGTATATAGTCCTTACTGACATTAGTCTACTCTTGAACATTAGTTTTTAAAGCGTCGCGTATCAAAAGTTATGATGGTTACACTTTTACAATGCATTTTTCCTTTGACTTTTATTTTCTTAATTATAGACCCTTTTCTAATCTTGGTAAGTCAAATAACTTTTCTATTTCTATTAAATCTTTTTCCTATTTATTCTCTTTATAACAATTATAATAATGTCTTTTATTAACAATATGTCCGTTGAACACCTTATAAACTTTTTAAAAGTTCAAAAACAAAGCTTTACTAGTAATAGTACCTTAGATGCGTTACGTAATAATGAAATCAACAGAAGTATTTTATATATACTCTAAGGCAGATTTGGTTAAATTTGATATCAGCAAAGGTCTTGCTTGTAAACTTGCTATGCTTATTCAGGAATTGCAAAATAAGTCCTTTCTTTCCTATGGAAGTATAAGCTATTTTTTCCATATTTCTCTATTCTTATAGTTCTCTGAACACTTTTGTACTTGGATAGATTCTTGTTGACTTTTTAAAACTGAGTATAATAAAGATAATAATAAGCATTTCTTTTATTACACCTATAGATAACCCCTAAATTGATTTTTTATAAAACTAATTTTGGCAAGCAATTTCAGCATTATGATATTTTTTATTATTTATATAAATAATTATAAAATAATTAAATAATTTAATAAAAAAACTTAAACAAAATTTTGGCTATTAAATAAATTAATTTTGGAAACTAAAAAAACAATTTTGGCATTTTAGATTTCGCTTTTAGCCAAAATTAAAAAAAGCAATTTCAGGACCATCTATAATTACATCCTTGCATATATGAAGAATAATTCAACTTTATCTAAAGAAACACTTAGTATCATCCTCACTCTTTTGAAATTTAAAAAGAAAGTAAGCAGATTATTTCTTTTTATTCTATTTCCTTGGATACTTTTTCTAGTATTTCCTTAATTACAGGCTTTTCTTTTGTAACTTTAGCATTTCTGTGCAGGAGTAATTATTGAGATACAGGTTTTATTCTTAAAAATACTAAGTAAAGGTCTACTGATTTTAGAGGAGGAGTTGGTTATATACCTTCCTTTATGATGACAGTATTTCGGGAATAATTCCTTTTATCTTTTTAATCTTAAATTTGATTTATCATCAATTTCTTTATCATTTTAATTTATGATCTATTCCTCTTTTATTATTTCATTTCATCTGCTTACTGGATAAATATTATGTCACTCATTATCATTGTTTTTATTTTAGAATGAGTCATAAGAATGTAGAACCTTCTCTTGCTACCTTTCTTTTCTCATCTTCAATAACAATATCATTATTACTACTATCGAAACGCTCTTTTTACCAGATTGAAACCTTTCCTTTTACTTTACCCTTACAAGCTTATTCTTTTGTAGATGTTTTAGAAATTATCAAAGTAGTCGTTATTAATTTAAATGCGAAAATAATTTACCATAGGTCTATTTATGCATACAAAAATGCAAAGTATTTATAGATAGATTTCAAGTGTGCTACTTCTGTTCTAAGAGAAAGTGTGTATGATGCTAAAATTTATCACATTCTAGTAAATTAGTTCCATTATGAGCATAATATAGAGATTACCAGTCAGTGGTATTTGGAATCTATTGTAAAGGATGATCATTTTTATTGTGATCTAACTCTAAAACTTTTTCACGAAAACCAACCTATTGCTGTACTTAAATTATTAGCAACTGCTTCTCCTTCAATTCTAGAATATCACTTCAACCAAATCTTTTCATATAATGAGCAATTATAACTGAAAGAATTTTGGATCTTGCATTTTACCTGTAAAAATGATATTTTATCCTCACTATAGTGGCCAAAAAAAGAGTTGTTGAAGAAAAAGCTAAATAACGTTTAATGTTAGCATGATGAGTAATTTGAAAATGTTCGTATGAGTATTAAATTCCTTTCTCTTTCTGGTAAAATCAAAACAATAAAGGATTTAAAAATTCTTCTTTAATGATGGTTTTCCATCTCAATTACTATTATGAGTTCCAATTTCCTTTTATTATATATCTTATTACCAGTATTATATGTTAAGCTAATATTTCCTCCTAAAATTCTAAGTTTATGTCATCATTTTGGGTGTGTATGGCAAATGCTATACACCTTGGCTAAGGGCCTCACAAACCTTATCCTTCTTTCAGATGGACAGATAATTAAAAAGAATAACCTTCAAATCTGTTCCAATCTGTCCTACTATCTGTCCTATAATCCCTATGAAAAGTCTTTATACTTAAATATATTTAAAATTTTATTAAAATATACTTAAAATAAGTACCAATTTTAATTCACGATATATTTATAATATACCTAAAATATGCCTAAAATACTTTTGAAATATACTTTTAATGCACTTGTTTTTTACCCAAGTACTTAAATTATACTTAAATTAGAATTTAAGTATAATATAAGTGTATTTTTTGCATGTTTAAAATATTCTTAAAATATGAAATTAAATTTTTTATATACTTAAAATATACTTAAAATGAATTTTAAGTACATTATAAGCATATTTTAAATATATAAAAAATACATTTATATTGTACTTAAATTCTAGTTTAAGTATATTTTAAGTATAATTTAAGTATTTGGGCAAA
>JADRCO010001572.1:0-18407 GCA_021464525.1 Rhizophagus sp. LPA8_4_AMF | reverse complement strand
ATATTTAAAAGAAGTGGGGTCTAGGATATTAACCTAGACCCGGGGTCTAGGTTAAGGGCAGTGTTGTACAGCAGACATTGTCCGCCAAAATTGGGCAGACACGGACATTTCGGAACATGTCTAGGATTATTATCTGATCACGTATCCCGTATTACCATTGTCAAACGGGATATGTCTGACATTTTCAAGAGTTTTCTGGGATAATAATTGTATGTCTGCCGGTCCGCGCTAAGCCACAAAAAACAATTTTTTTTAAAATATGCCATTTCCCTCTATACTAACTAAATATATCGTTAAAACAGAAGAGAAGGTTAATAAAAGTAATCTCAAAACCTTCTGTAAAGCATGCATAGAAGTGCTTGGAGAAGAAGAAGAACGTAAGGTTTCATTTCCAAATAAAACAGACCGAATAGTCCAACATTTCAAAAAATGTTCCCATTTTCTTGCCAAAACAAATGAAGAGGAACGAGTAGTAATCTTCGCACTTTTACGAAGTAAAGAAGCAGATACTACTAATAATAATGTTTCAAGCTTAATTCCTAGTAAAAGATCATGTAAGTATTTTTAAACCTTTTATTTTTTATAAATTATATTTATATAATACGTTGCTTAAACAAAAATTATTGTCTTAATTATTATTTAGTCGCAGATTCTACTACATCATCACAACAATCATCACAACCGTCATCTCACAAATTAATCAACCGGTCTTCATGTTATGGGCCTATGGATAATTTTATTGTTCGAAATCTATCTAAAGAAGATTTCAAAAAATTCCACATGTTATTATTTCGACTCACAGTTTCTTGTGGATGGGCATTATCATGGGTCAATAAACCCGAAGCAAAAGAACTATTTGAATTTTTAAATCCTTTTCTTAAGTTACCTGATCGTCGTGTTCTTGGGGGTGATATTTTAAAGAAAGTTGTTACTGAATTAGATGATGCTATGGAAATTGCACTTAAAGAAGATCCAGTAGGAGTGACTTTATCTTTTGATGGTTGGACTAATGTCAATAATGAACAGTTATTAGGAACGGTTTTATTAACCTCAGAAGGAAAACCTTATATTTGAAAAGCAGTAGACATAAGTTCTGAACGTGAGAATTATATTGGAGTAATAAATAAAACTGAAAAAATGCTTGAAGATTTGAAGAAAAAAGGAATTACTGTTTGTGCTATTGTTACTGATAGTGCATCAGCATATGCAGCAGCCTGGTATGGTAAAAACTTATTTATTACTTTTAATTTTTTTATTTAACTTAAAACTTATTTATTCTTCTACATGTTAGACGTCGATTAAGAATATCTAATAGATCAGTTGTATTTTTACCATGTTTTGCCCACCAGCTTAACCTTTGTGTGGGTGAGATTTTTAAAGAGTCTTCTGAGTTTAAAACTTCAATTGATCGTGCAATTCGGCTTGCCACTTATTTTAAAAATGCAAATCATAAGTATTTTATTGCACAATTACGAGATCAACAACGAGAAACTTATAAAAAATATATTGCAATAACTGTTCCTGGTAAAACCCGTTGGAATAGTCTTTATAATATATGTATTAGCCTTTTAAAAACTCAAAGGGCATTGCAAGTAAGTTTATTATTGGCATTAAATTTTAAACCTAATTTTTTTTATTTTTCCATTAAATATTAGCTATTAACTATGAACCACCAATAGTTGCATCTCGTCGTCAAGCAGGAGAGGAGCTAACTTTACCACGTGAGATATTTGAAATTATTAATTCTCCCACATTCTGGAATCAAATTACAATTATTAGTCAAATACTTGATCCATATTGCAAATTACTTAACATATTACAATGTGATAAGGCATGGCTGTTTCAAGTTGTACATAGCATGGGTTATTTGGTTCAATTTTGGTTAAATTATTCAGATACTGAATTAGCTTCAAAAATGATTGATAGGCTGGAAAAACGTTGGAAAGAGTGGGAACAACCCCTCCTTTTACTTTCTTATTTACTACATCCTGAATATAGGATGGAACAATTTAACAATTCAATTTCTAATATCAATTATTCAGAATTTGGAAAATGGCTTATGTATTATTATCGTGCATGGTCTGGAAAGGAACCAAAATGTATACTTAGTGAATTTAATGATTTTCGGTTAGCTCAATATCCATTTGATCTTAATACATATAGACAATTTAACAATGATATTTGGCGTTATTGGTGTTTTGCTAGTGTTTCTACAAATGAACTGGGGTTTGTAGCTTGTAGAATATTTGGTATCTGTGTAAATGCCGCTTCTGTTGAGAGATTGTGGAGCTGTATGGGGTTCTTACAATCAAAACGCCGCAACCGATTGATGGTATGTTTAAATATATTTTATTTAATTTATTATATAAATATATATAAAAGTATTCTAATATTTTTTTTTCTTATTATACTGTATAGTCAGCCAAAGCTCTTTCAATGAGCAAATTACGAGCTGACATTACATATAGCCATCGTCTTCATAATAATCAATTAATTACTAAACCTACTATTGACAATGATGATATTAATGTTGATCAAGATCCCGGTAATCTAGATAGCATTAATAGCCCGGCTGATAATTTAGTACCAATAGAAGAGAATAATTCTGAACAGTCAGATGATGAAGCTGATGATGAAGTTAATGATGAACCTCAATTAGAAAACGAATTTGGTGATTATCTTCAGGGCTGGATAGAAATGTTAGAGGAGGAGAAAAATGCCGAATCTAATGGAGATTCTGATGAGGATGATGATAATACAGATGATGATACAGTAAATATAGATGATGTCACTCATCCCGCTATTGACACTAATGCTAAATGGGTATTGAAAACTCTTTTCAAAGATAATATAAATTTACCATTTTAATGAGTTTATTTTGAAATTTTATTTGAAGATGTAAAATAAAGATTTTATGATTTTTGTGATTAAAGTTTTACTAAGCTAAACCGTAAAAGTGTAAATATTTAATTATTTTATAGTTTTCATCGGAAAAAATAAATTTAATTTGATATCATGTGATTGCAATTTCGGACAAAATGTCCGGGACATTAAAATCTCCGGACACGGACACGGACTGTCCCGTCCCGGACGTCCAAAGTCCATGTCCGCGTCCCATGACAACACTGGTTAAGGGTGCTCAGAAAAGTAACGTACTGGAGTAAATAATGAAATCTTTCCGCAGAAAATATTTATCATCAAGTGCAGATCCGAAGATCTGAAATTTTGACTTTTTTATTGAATATTTGGACACTTTGAAAGTGAGTTATCCTGGTTTAAGACGCTATAAACTTTGTTCACTAAATTTATACTTTTTTTGTATCATTTGTTTTAGTGGCATCCGGTTTTGGTTATTATGGAAATCGTAGTAGATGTTTTACTTTCTGGCAAGAATTTCGCAAATGTTATGCTATGGCCGATAGACCCGAACAATGCACTTTACAAATAGACGACTATTTTGAATGTCTACATCATACAAAAGAGGTATTCTTAATTCAAAAATTTGTCCAAATTTCTCTTGACAATTCAATTTATTATGCTTTTTTTGTTTATTTAGAAAGCACGTGCTAAAGCTATTAAAGATCAAGAATTAAAGTTAAATGAAGAAAAGAAAAAACAAGACGAATTATCTCGTAAATTAACTGATTCCGCTAATAAAAGTAATGTAACAAGATTAGATATTATAGATAATAGTGTTAAACAAAAAGAAGCTTCGAGTTAATCAGTGTGTGTATTTTTCTTAATTTATCTGTATCTACATAATGTTTACAACTGCAAAATACTTTAATATATTAAATAAATTATATATTTGAAAATTTTTTTCTTTTTTTTGCAATCTTAATAACTCCCTCTTTAATTTAATTCAATTATATGGTTCTTCCTCATCTGTTACTGTTACACTCTTTCCTTTGCCCTTATTGCCCTTAACTTCATTTTGAGAAATTTCATTTGTATTTGTAAAATTGTTGAAGCTAGTGTTACCAATGTTGTTTTCGCCTTCATTATTATTGTTATTTATTAATGAGTTCTCTTCTGCCGATGATGAAGTCGCATTTAACTCTGTTATTGGAACACTAGGGAATGCGCTGACAGCCTGTGTAAGCACACTGATAACATTATATATTTGCGTTTGTGCTTCTTGTAATATTCTTATTTTTTCTTCAAATGCTGCACGCGTATTTGTCTCTAATAAACGAATTTGTTCCTCCGTTAAAGTTTCCAACGTTGAAGACGATGAATTAGAATTAGAATTATTTGGTAGAACTGGGAAAAGTGGTATTAGTCCGGGTGGTGCTTGCATAGGAAATTGTGTATTATTAAATGTTCGTGAAGCTGATGGAGATAATTGATCCCAAGGCATTCTAGGTATAACTGGCTGATTAGGTCTCCGTGTTGAACTATTTTGACTGTGTGTATTAGATGTTGAACTAGACTCTTCATTTGTCTGTAAATATAATAAATTAATATAATCTTTCTTACATAATTGGTTAATTATTAAATTACAAACCTCTGTTGTCGTTCGTCCTTCAGTTTCGGTAGGTTGTGAATTTTGTGGTACATCCCGTCGTGTATCTTGTGAATTATTTGGTTGTTGTAAAGGTTGTTGAATATTCTGGTTCAAATCATTATCTTGTTCACCCATATTAGGTAGATTTGCTAGGGGTATAGGGGCCACAGGTAATTGTCCATGGAATTGTCCATGCATTGCTGGTTGCCACATTATAGTAGGAAATCCTGGGAATGCGTTAGCAATAAATCCTGGATGGTTCGGGAAAGGCATACCTTGTGGTAATTGAGGCTGCTGTGGTTGTCCCTGTAGTCCATTACGAGCAGCTTGTGCTTGAATTGGACGTTGCTGCTGTTGTAGTTGTACTGCAGGTGTTTGTTGTTGTTCCAAAACAGGTCTACGACTACATTTCACAAGCGTTTGTGTTATAATAAGAGACTGTTAAAAAGTTCGCAATTTGAAAAAATATGCGTATAATGTACTTACCAAGTTGGGCAGCTCTGTTGTCTTTCTAACCAACTTCTTAAACAATGAAAATGGAAAATATGCCCACAAGGTAATTTTTTTGGTACATCGCCCATATTATTATTACTCCCTTGTCGCCTATCTACATTGTTATTTCGTTGTGGTTCTGCATCATTATTGTTATTTGCATTATTATTGGCGGCGGCGGCAGCTATCATTTCCTCCCGACAAATAATACATGTACGGTCACTTAATCTTTCAAGTTCTTCGTTAGTTGCACTAGGATAACGTTCATTCATATTTCTAGTAGCGCGACGATATCTAACTAAATCGCCACACTTCTGGAGAAATGATCGAAGCGTTACATATAAATCACGTATGATGTGTAAAGCTATTCCGTAGAATACGAGAATTATAGCGAAAAAGATAAGATAAACTATCAATTTAATAAAATCTGCAAAAGGAAAATAAAGACAAACAAAGTAAATATATATTAAGCTTTTAAGTTAATAAACACAATAAAGCATAAATATTTACCAGTCACCAATTCCAAATAAAAGACATAAATTGATTTATTTTCCCATTGTTCTTCACGTCTCATATCAATTACATTTAATATATACTTAGCAATAGTGGATAATATTGTTGCGGTAAGAATGGAATACTGTACGTAATAATGATACAACTTAGATGATAAAATATATATATTATTGATAAACAATTCAATGATGAACAAAAATACGCACTTCAAATGCAAACATGATCATCATATTGGGCTCATTATGCATAGCTATATTAATGGCATATGATGCCAAAATTAGATCGACTATACCCAATATTTCCATTAACGAAATCATCCGTATGTGAAATGATATAGGTACGGCTGGTGATTGTTCCATCTATTTTGAAACCAATTTTTTAATATTAAATTAAAAGAATATAAAAGAATATTCGCAAAGAGTCAGTTTTAGTATCTTATTTCTATACTCACAAATTCTACCCGATCTTGGCATAGCCAATGAAATATTTTTAGAAACAGTAAAATTGTGAATGTTACAACGAAACTAGTATTGAATTCATCTCGGAATATTGTCATAGCTAAGCATGTTTCTGTGAAAGCATACCATGCCCTTTCGTATAAGTGCTTTAAATAAAATGAAAAAAATTAATTTTGAAAATTATAACAATTTGATTCGAATTTAAAATAACAATTTACCTCTATTTCAACAGCACGCAAACGACCGAAAAATATTGTCTGAAGTATTTTACCTAAAACTATTGTAAGGAAAAAGCCCATGTTCATCAAGATCTAGCAACGGCAAGTATATAATTAAATTAAAAAATCAAGTGGTAAGTAATTAGAAAAAAATAATGAAAGTCCGAGTTTGAAAAACGGTACTTGTTTCGGTAGAAAACGTGATTGAAAACTAAAGCAGATTTGGATTAAATCTGCAGATCTGTAAGTAAATCTAATAGTATAGGTCTTGACAGCCGAGACAAATTTGCAAAGGGCCAAGACAAAATATGGTTCTATCTCCGGCTTTAACCTACCATAATGCAAGCGCTTGATTTCGATAAATATATACATGCTGCATAAAAATTAGGTCTTTGACGAAATGCGGCTGCAATGATTGAAAGTGTCAGGAAAGTACTAATTCCACCGTAGACCGCTAAGCGAACCATTTTTAAGTATTAATAAATTCTATTTTATTAATCAAATAGAACAAAAGAATGTCTTTGAAACAATAAAAACGAAAACCAAAGCCATTTAAAAAACGGGCTTTTTTTGAAGAGGTATTTGTAACGATAATCCACTATTATGACGCCACGTATATGGAAAGAAATTCTGTGTAACAACAGTCAATTAACCGTTGGGTCATAGCAACAGATAAACAAAACAAACGCGTCTGAAGACATTCTTCTTTAACAATAATATTAAACTATGGACAATAATTATAATAATCGTGTATCCAAGTATCGCCCAGTGCCAAAAGACAAGCAAAGGCAAATAGATAATACAGCCATTTCTCAAGCAGTTTACTTATGGTTAACAAATGAGCTTGGCTACAGATCAGGACGTTCCTCGTCCATAGTGGACGACGCGATTTCCGATAATGAAACAATTAAAGAAGAAGTACAAAAGTATGACATTCTGAGTAGGACCAAATATATTCACACACTTATTTAAATGCATTATTAACATTTAATTTATTCTATTAGGCTTTGTAAAAATGAATTTATTCCGATTTTCAGGTTCCTTATGGAACGTCTAAAATCTACTAAGTATATATTATAAAAAAATAATAGGATTTGTAAATTCGAATAATTATTAAAAATTTTTTATCGCTTCTAATTTATACTAGAGAGGTGGCTCGAATTCGCAATGACCTCCTGTAAGTTTTATTTGACAATATAAGATATTCTTTACATATTATCAAATGTAACTCGTATCATTTCCTCATACGCAGTAATCAACAATTGAACGTAACGTTGCATCATGTAAAACGGAGTAAAGCTAGATCCTCATTATCTGCTTCGACTGTTAGAGATGATAATTTCTTTCATAAAGCAAAAATTGACAAAAAATTGACCCGGATCAACACAAATACAAAAAACGGAGAACAACAGCTCAATGAGTTGATTTCACGTATAGCAGAGATTGGTAACATAATAATTATACATGTTTAGATAAATAATTGACTTTCATATTTAGTTATTAAAAATGATCTTAGAGTTCCAGATAAGAAAAGTTCAAGAAGAAATACGTGAAAAAAAGAATAAGATTTATATGAAAAAAACATTTCAAGAAAATTGTAAATCCTTTGCAACGACTGAAAATGAATATCGGTGCCACTTGGAAGAATATAGAGGAAAATCTGGAATAAAAGATGAAATAAGGTATGTTAATGTACTGATATTGAATGTTATTAAATCTTGATTAAAAAGAAACATTAAATTATGTAGTACGTCACAAAAAGGAAGTGAAACAACAACGACAGTAAGTATGATTTATCAAATATCGAAAATTGAATATTTATTAATTTCATAAGAAACGTAAATTTAATTATTGTTATAAAGATTAAGATCAAAAAAATTTGCGGAAAACTCAAGTTACTCGGGAAAAATATGCTGAGGTTTAGTATTTTTAGTATCTAATACTTCTTTGAAGTCTATGACAAATTATAACTAAAGAATTTGTAGTAGTGGAAATCAAAAAAATCAAATTCACTTTTTGATTAAGGTTTAAATTTGACACAATTTTTTTCATTATTATTATTTTCAAACCACTTTTTCTAATTTAATTCTAATTTATTATAGGATTTGCTAAAAACTTCATCTCCAAAATTATTGCTTAAATCTGTATCACGAGTAATTAAATCTGCATCTAAAGATTTAACGTAATGTAATTTTATTATTGGATTCGAAAAATATATTTACATTAAACGCTTGTTTAATGTTAGTCTTCCCATCATTTTTTTACTTTAAATAGTCCATGTGCTGAATTACCCGTTGATAATACTATTAAAGATTCAATCAATAAAGTTCAACAATTGTTGCAGGTGAATGATCGTTATCTGATTTGATTTAGTTATTGTAATAATCGCTAATATAATTGATGTAAATATAATAAAAGCAACGTAGAGAAAATCATATTGAAAAGTTCATTGAAACCGAGGCGATCCTTAATGATATTTTTAAGCTGAGAGAAAAAATTGAACAGGAAACTGAATCCGTAAAAGCATATATTAAAAAAAAGTATGTGCATATACCTTCAATGGACGATTGTATAATGTATTTATAAAGATTATTTATTTTTCAATCTTAATTCGCGAATGATTTCGACTCTAATTTTACAATATTTTTCGGGAGGAGGTAGACAAGTGTTAAATTCCAAGGCTTCCTTAGAAGCTAGCCAAGCCGCATTTAACAGGATAATGAAGTTTGCCAACTTTCTTGAAAGTCAACAACAAAATTTGGCAGCATATGGTAATGAGTTACCTACTCTGTTAAATCGAGTTCTTAATTATAATAATGTTATTGTAAGTCATTATTATTACATTTATCCTATTTTATTTCTCTTATAATAATGTAAAATGTTTAATAGGAAGAAAAGCAAGAAAATATTCAACGCCTGATACAAATCAATCAATTGACAAGAATGAACTTTATTAAACAATCTAAAGAGGTACTTATTTTTATAATAATCTAGGGTATATTTTTGAAAAACTGATATTTTTCAAATTCATTACTTAGATTTCAAGTTTTGTCGAAGAGAAAATCTTCCCATTCGCTAATAGTATTGAAACTTTAAGTAAAAATCTTGATAGTATAATGATTAAAGAGAATGAAAAGCTCAAAAATTTAAATTTGAGATTAGCAAAACAAGTCAAGCTACAAAGGTGAAATTTATATTTGTCATAATTTAGTGAATTTGTAGAAAAAACGCTTATAATGCCTATTTTCTAGTGATTTCCACGCTATTAGCACACTTGATATTAATCGCACTCTTGATGACAAATTTGTACGAGATGTAAAGAATTTAATCCATTGTCCAAAATATGAGGTATACTTATAATAATCTTGAATCACAACTTAATATTTAAGTAACTAATTATTTATTTTTACAAGAGTGCCGATAGAATCTTTATGGTCTTGTCTGACTTGAAGCGCGAAGGTACTCTTAATTTATCTCATCTTGTTTATTAAAATCTCGTAATTATATTTATAACTATTGATTATCCTATATCTAGAAGTGGTTTTTGATATAGCACGTTCGTACCTTAACAAAAACATGAAACCTTGTCATAATGAACTCCAAATTCTTGGTGAATATATTATATCTAATAATGCTGATTATATCCTTTTTTTAAAGATTCATTGTTAATTAACCATTAATTGCTTCTGTAGCGATTCGTTGGTTGGCCGCAATTGGCGTCGTTGTAACGAATTTCGATAAAAATGTATCATTCATGCAAACTACAGATAGTATGCAGCAGGCAGCTAAAGCCTTGAAGGGTAAGTAAAGAATCAAAACACTAATTTGTTCGAATGTTTGCGAATACAAATTAAAATAATATATATATAGATTCGATAGAAAAACAAGAACAAACTTTCTTGAGTAAAGAAATTTTGCGTCTTAAACGGGAGATTGGCAATATTGATACGGCAGAAAATGTCTTTCGAGAAATACAGGATATACTTGAAGAACGGTATGATTTTTCCGGTAGAAGTAAATCTTTATGTATCTTTGTTAACGTGTTCATTATATTTTAAATTGAATAGTGAAAAAATATTAAATGGTAAAATCGGAAATAAGATTATTATCCAAGGTCGAAGGTACCTTACGTCTTAGGGACCAAATGAGGTTGTTAATTGAATTTGACTTAGATAAGTTATGTATAATTTTACAGATCTTGTAATTTACAGTAAAATCTATTGGCATATTACCTAATAATTTTTCAGTTCCAAATCAACATATATAAATTTGGGGCAAATTCATATGTATTTTTATAAAATCTGAAATCCGCGGGTGCTATATAGATAAGAAATAGACTCTATAATGATTAATGAGTACATATACATACCAATTGGGTATCTTTGCAAATTATCAAGGATTTTTTGATACTTTCCTATCCCTTAGTGTTTTGCGCCTAAATTTAATCATGAATTTACTAGTTATAAAAATAAATTTAGTAATGATCTTCGTATTTTTTTACCGATCGGATTAATATCCTTAGAAAATGTAATTCACAGCTTTACAATATAAAGTGCATGCCTAATTTTTATTTCAAAAACCCTAAAAAAAACGTAATTTAGAAACTTAAAAAAATTTACTATAAAAGATTTTTTTTAATATTTTCCTATTATGTTTTCTAAGTAAAATCAAAAAAAAATAGCGGATTAATTGGTATGAACTTGTGTAAATAAATAATTAAACAATGCATATTAATGAATTAACTAATAGCAAATTTTCATCTATATGTAAAGCCAAAATTGGCCTTCTAAACCTACTTTGTAAGCTTATTAAATGTTGTTGAGCGATGCAAAATACACAATATATTTAACTTACATAATTATAGGATATATATATAGTGTGCAATGCATTTAACATTCTGAATTTTATAAATTCTGTTAATTTTATGATTACAAAAATTTTTTCTAGTCAACTGTTTAAAAATATAACTTTTATAAGAAAAAAATATTTTTGCATAAATTTTATAGTGTTTTCTATGCATAAATCAAAAAAAAATTTAGATTAATTAGTGTAATTTCATGAAAATTTTACCAATTGAGTATCGGCAATCATTTATTATATGTAAATTCATAATCGGACTTCTAAACCTTCTTTGTAAGCTTAGTAAAAGGTGTAAAGCGAAACAAAATACACAATATATTTAATTTTCATTGTTATTGGATGCATATATAAGGAATGCGATTCATTTAACTTTCAAAAAACTTTATAAAATTTGCTAATTCTTATGAATGTAAAATTTTGTCTATAAGCCAACTATTCAAAAAAATAACTTCTGTAAGAAAATAATATTTTTGTCATAAATTTTATAAGTATATAAATGATTAAACAATGTCGTGCAAATTTGCACGCAATTTTCTGATTAATTAAGGGATAAGTTCAATTCTTCAAAATTTACAATTTAAAAATTTTATCATTAGCAGATTTGGACCTCTTAAAAATGATAGATCTAGAGAGATGAAATTACCACCATTCAATTTGTCCTCCAAAATTTATTATTAAAATAATGCCGATTTCTCATTTTAACTGTCTATCACGTAAATTGTTATATACGGCGCAGTTGTGGCAAGAACAAAAACTAGTTGGTAATGTAAAGCTATAAAGAAATTATTTAGTCCTATTACTAAAAAAAGTGAACTGTATCATTAACATGGAAGGGTTATATCTATAATAACACTGTCTTGTTATTTACAGGTGAATTATTTTATTTAGTTTTTAAATACAAATTGAGTAAAATTTATTGCTTAAATTTATATTATTTTAATAAAATAATTTCTGTTAATTTTAATTATAAATTGGTTAACATTGCTTAAGCAATAGGATTAGGGTAAGGGCTGAAAGATTTTGGGGGCAAATCACATGAATCACCTTTGATGGATAAAGTAGCCTCGACACGTAATATTTTGACTCCTTTATTGAGTCAGTATATGAAAATATTTAAATCTTATATTAAAGTTATCCCGATGCACAATAAGTAAATCAAACTCTTCCATAAAAGACGCATTCATTTAGCTTTAAATTTTGTCTTATAACTTCAGAAGTCAACGCATCTTTAACTTCTTCGGGCGGATTTAAACCAAGTCTTTGAGCTCTTTCCCAACGTTCTAATCTTGTTAATCCAACACAAGAACCAAATTTATAATTAAGATCAAACGCGTGAAGAAGACTTTCCATCGGGTTATAATCATCATTATGAAACGCTAACGAAAAAGAAATAGAATAATTAAAAGTCTGCGTTTTTAAAAATAAGCTACTCGATTAATTATGATAATTATGATAAAGCTAACCGAGCTTTGATCGAATTTCTACATCTCTCAATAATTCTTCTGGATCACTTTCCAAATCAATAGAAGCCTCACGAGTAACATCGTCTTCGTTTATTAAATCGTCTCGACCAAATGCTTCATTTTCAGATTCGTCTAATTCAATTGATATGCTCTGACGGTCTAAAGCATGATTTTTTTGTTCAACAAGAGTTGAAGTCGCGAGGATTTCTTCATTAACAACGACAATAGTACCTTCTCTCTTACTTTTTTCAATAATTTGATTCTTTTTTGGTTTATCTTTATCTTTTCCAGCCTTATCTCTTTTAGTAGAAGTGAATATCCCAGACAGTTTTTGTTGAACCAATTTTTCAGAAGTTTTGAGTTTTGGCATTTTGAAGGAAAAGAAGTTATTAGGTATTTTGTTTTCGTTGTAGACTTTAGAGCTCGCGTATTTACGTGGATGTGTGTGACAACAAGCACGTCCTACCAAGAGTTATGCACTTGCACGTGATAGCGTTAACGTTGACTCCGGCCAGTTTGTACGTTAATATCGTACACCTACATTAAAGAAGCCATCAAATTTTAAACCCTATTTTTAAATGGCTTAATAAATGAAATATTATCAGTTTATATTAATATTATTTTAATGAGAGTGTATGATTTAATTTTTCTGTATTCTAGTAAAAAATTTAATTTTTAGCAAATACAGATAAAAAACTTACTTTGATGCGGTAAAATTATAAATGATCAACATATAAATTATAAATTAAAAACTACGCAGTTTTACATTTTGTAAAATAAAGTGATAGTTGACAGAAATCATAAAACTTTCGCTCCGTATGCTGCCCAAACGGTTTATATATAAGTTTTTTGAAACTGGATTAAAAATCAATTTATCCAATCAAGAAGTATAGATTATCCTTGGTCTACTTAGTCTATTGATCATTTTACCTATTCTATATCGTATATTAAGAAATTCATTTTTTTGTTTTTGTATCGGTAATTATCTCGGCCAAAATCGAACATAATTCAGGTTAAAAACCATCCGATTAGTTTCAGTGGAACTGACATAAAAACTAGGTTTCCAAGTTTGTGCATAAAACCGAAATGTAGGATCCCCAGCTATAAAGGAATGCAATTTATGCATCTTGCACAAAAACATGTCTCATTGAACGTGTTTTACTATACAAAATATAATATTGTACAAAATTACAAAATTTTTATTAAATAACTAATCAAAAAAATTTTTTGCGAATGATCTTATGTGTTTATTCTTTTTTGTTTCTCTTCAAGACAAACGTTCCATGCGAGAAATTAGAGATGTATGGTCATGTGATTTTTAAACCATACGTACCGGTACGCAACTTTTTTTATACTTGCTTGTATTCTCTCAATATCTTTGGTATAGAAAAAGAATTTATAATTTTGTTTAGCAATAATATAAAAAATATCACATGCATGAATGCGTAAGAAAATATTCTTACCACAGGAACACTTGTACATGGAATCATTCCAACTTCAGTGATTACAGTTGTAATATACTTTGATGGCGTTAAATCATATAACAAGTTCAAAAGTTTTAAATCTGGTTTATGAAGCCATCCATCCAACAATCCAGCTTTTGGAGTTGAAGTTGTAGAAATATTCACCATTTCGTCAGGATTTCCTAAAAGATTACAAATTACAATCAGAAAATAAAATTAGAAAAGATTTCAAGGATATTCTAAAACTTTATCCCTTTCACCTTGCCTTGTTCATTCATAACAAATGAATCCAATTGAACCTTCTCTGCAAACTTGTATGTCTCACAACATACAATAACAGGAATATTTTTTTCCTTAGCCATCATTGCCACCATTGCAGTACCAACTCTTGAATAAAGTGCACCATTTGACATAAAGGCATGTGCACCCAAAAAAACTTTTGAAACATCCTTTAATACGAACCCAACTGCATGAAGAAAGGCATACGTACAACTTATTCCGGCATCCACAAGACATCTCAAAAGTCCTTTGCCTTGAAATTTATTGGAAGAAAACCTTAATAATATTTGAAAAAAAGCAAATAATAATGAAAATGTTAATTACCTTCAAGTCTCGGCCTTGAATCCACAATGATAACTTTAAATTGTATTCCTTTTGCGTGAGCCTCTAATAATAATGCCTGTACAACCGACGACCTTTATTTTTAACAATATGTTTAGAACTGGTGATACAAAAATGAATTAAAAAAATTTCTTACATAGAGATTAAATTGTACCTAGCATATGTCAATATTATATCGCCATCCTGTATTTTCTGTAATCCATAGCTAACTATAACGCGATCTGCAACTGTAATACGATCGCGAATAAAGTTATCGATTTTTCCACATAACAAAAGTTTTGCCTATTAAAAAAAATGTTAATTTAATATGAATAATTTCAGTTAATTAGCATAAATTAGCATAACGACATTAACGGCGTACATCATCATCAGCTAGATCAATATCCATTGTAGATATCTCCAATTTTAAGTGGCGAATTGCGTTACCCATACCGACCGACATAGGTCTTGAATTCACCAAATAACTTATCTGGGGAGATAAATGAGTAGGTAAATGACGAGACAGAGTTGTCCCTTCTGGTGTTTTGTAATCTTGAATTACCTATGAAATTATTTATTTAATGACATGATATTTAAAAAAAATATTCGCGCAAATTATTAACCTTTTTGAAAGCTGTTAAGGTAGCAATACAACGAGCATTAGCTCCACAAATTTTAAAATCGGCAAATTGTAATCCTATAACTAAAACCGCGGGATGAATATCTCTGGACGCTAAACTTGCATTAGCACCTTTCGCGATTTCTAAATGAGAAAACAATGCTGCAACTTGTTTATTGTTGCTTTCATTTATTTCTTTTGATTGCTTTTCTTTATGCTTTGCCTTGGTTCGTTCTTTTATAGATTTTTTATTTCCTTCGTTTTCCATTATGAAAATTATACAAAAGATTTTTTTTTTTTATTTGTGGACTATTCAGTAATGATAAATTAATTCATCATGTGATTAGCCAACCGCAGTAGATCCGAGTGATTCGTGATTTTTTTGGTTTTGCTGATGTGCTGTTTTTTTGTTTTTTTAATTTTTTAATAGTTTCTAGTTTGTGAACTAAAAATAAAATGGGCATAAATTGTCTTCTTCAAAAGTTAAAATCTATACAAAATAAAATTTCAATATCAAAATATGCAGGAAGTACAGTAGGGGTGGACGCGTATTGTTGGCTACACAAAGGAATTTATGGTGAAATAGCTTGGAATAAACCGTAATATTGTATTTTTTTTATATTTTTTCTTATAATTAAGCTATTTCATAATAGTGCATTTGATTAAAAGATACGTAGAGTATTGCATTAAAAGAGTGAGAATGTTGAAGAAGTTCAATGTCCGGCCACTCATAGTTTTTGATGGAGGATATCTACCGGCCAAATATCGTATCGAACTAATACGTGAACAGTTTGTATTTTTTGAGGGAAAAGGTTATTAATAACGAGTGTATGGTAAATTGATTTTTTGAATTAGAAAACGACAAGAATACAGCAAAATTGGACGTGAACTTTTTAAAAAAGGTCGAGTTCGCGAATCTTTTCCTTTTTTAAAGAGAGGTGTCGATGTTACACCAGAAATGGCTCACAAATTCATCGAGGTATATCAGTAACTGTATTTCGGCAACTCATTGATCACCTTAATCTTCACAGTTATTCTTTTAGGCATTACGCGCTGAAAATGTAGAATATGTTGTTGCACCTTATGAAGCTGATGCACAATTGGCTTATCTTGAGAAGAAGAAACACATTGCAGCTATAATAACAGAAGATTCAGATTTACTAGTTTTTGGGTGTAGAACTGTAAAATAATTATATTTTATTTATATTCAATCTTTTTTTTAATTATACACTTTAAAAAAAACAATATCTCAGATTTTGATTTCTAGGTAATATATAAATTAGAACTCAATGGAAATGGAATAGAAATATGTCGGGATAAATTTGGAGACGTAGAAGAGATTAATATGCTTGGTTGGACAGACAAAAAATTTCGGCACATGTCTATGCTAGCGGGTTGTGACTATTTGCCTTCAATACCAGGTATTGGTATCAAGTCTGCGCATAAGTATTTAAGAAAATATGAAACTGTGGACAAGGTAAGTTTATTTTTTATTTAAAACATTAAACATTAATAACTATATATTGTATAATAGGTAATACAATGTCTGAAGGGGAATAATAAAGTAAAAGTACCACCAAATTACGAGAATGATTTTAAAAAAGCAGAACTAGTATTTTTATATCAACGCGTGTTTGATATTGAAACTGAACGTTTAGTCACTTTGAATCCGGTTTCTGAAGATTTGGATATTTCACTTGATACAGATTATATTGGATCGTATCCTATAACTTATGCTTTGCTTACCGCTTTGGTCATATTATGTTCTTAAGATGTCTTAACTCGAATAATAGTAACATGGATGAAAATATCGCCTTAGGTATTGCGATTGGTGACATCAATCCAATAACCATGAAACCAATAATACAAGCGAAAGAAAACGTAGTTGAAGCAAGAAACTCATTAACACCATATAATGAAATAGATTTTTTGAATGTAAATGACCCGTTTACGTGTAATCCGTTTGATTTAGTTGAAACTACAACGAGTCGAGAGAATATTCTTTTAATTGAGAGAGTGCGTAAGTTCACACAAAAAGGTAATTAACTTGTTACCTTTGAGTAAATTATTAAGACAATTTTCTTAATTAAAGGATTCTTTGGAGAAAAATGGGCAAGATTCAATATCACTGGCAAACAAAAACCAGAAAATATTTACTAACTTAACCGGTAATGATCCATTTAATTCGATAAGTTATTATCAACATATCAAATGATGAAAAAATTTTTGGTGTAGAATTTTTTGAACCTAGAAATAATAATGATAAATCACCACAATCCGCGATAAAGTACAGAGGAAACCTTTTAACTAATTCAGATGGGATGAAACAAACGAATTATCATAGTAATGCTGAACTAACGGGTATGTTTAGATTGTCATATTTCCAAATTAGGAGGTTAATTAATTATTCTTTTAACATTTTTAAAGAATGCGAGCGACTTGTGGCTGAAGGATGGGCAAATAAATATTCGAGAAAACGTAAATGGGATAATAAATAGTTAAATTTTAATAATATTTTAGTAAGCTAAACTTAATATTAGCTTCTTATATATACACTTTGTGAACTGTGAACCTTAAAAACAACAACGAATAAATTTGAGTAATTCATTATATTCTATTTTTTTATCAAGTAGATTTTTGTCTAAAGTAGGTATCTAATCATAACAGTAATTCTCCACAGCTCGTATTACTGGAGCACTATTCCCACTATTCCCGATCTGTAATCCCGCACCCGGTGTAGCATATGTGATGT
Source organism: Rhizophagus sp. LPA8_4_AMF (assembly GCA_021464525.1). Lineage (NCBI taxonomy): Eukaryota > Fungi > Glomeromycota > Glomeromycetes > Glomerales > Glomeraceae > Rhizophagus > Rhizophagus sp. LPA8_4_AMF. Next base: position 462 of record JADRCO010001572.1, on the reverse strand, counting down.
TTAGTGTCGCCGGTCACGTGACTTTCCGCGGAGCGTTTTTATATGTATTTCAGGGACTTAGAATTTTTTCACCGGTCAAAATCTTATTCGTCACACATTATTTGTCATATATTTGGGCGGGGTTGGGACTTGTTGGGACGGGTTTAGTTACTAAAAATAGTAAAGTCGGGTTACATCCCGGGTGCGGGAATAGTGAGCACCAGGGACGATGATTTATGGCATTTCACAAAAGCCACAAAATTTTGTGATACACAAAATTTAGCATTACTAACACATAATTTCACAAAATGTTATTCTTTATATATATATGCACATAATTTCACATAATTTCCATTATTACAGATTACGTCACTTATCATCAAATTTGCACGTCTGAAATGTGTGCCAGGTTGACGGCGTATACGCCGCGCCACAGCTCCTGATCACGTGCAACATCCAATCAGATCATCGCGCTATACCGCT
>JADRCO010001571.1:0-18412 GCA_021464525.1 Rhizophagus sp. LPA8_4_AMF | reverse complement strand
ATGTCATTTCAATATTAAAATTAAAACAACATCAAAATGATAATGAAATAATATCAAAATGATATCAAAACAATGTCAAAACAGCATATTTAAGTTAAACTTAACTATGTTGATTCTATGTTGATTGAAAACTATAAGTTTCTGTAAAGTACCTATATAATAATAAATATTAAATTAGTTTAATTTCTTATTTTAATAGATGTATTAGTTCAGATTTTTCAAACTAATTCTACTATATTCAGTTTAAATAAATTTTAATTCAGCTAATTTATTTATATTAATTTTACTTAAATTCTTGTTTTTTAAATTAATTGTAAATTATACTATACTAAATATTTGTCTATTTGAAATACTTATTGTTTAAACAAATGAAATTAAAGTAATTTTAAATAATTATAATTATATTTAATTAATTATAATTAATAAGATAGGTGGTTAGTAGATATTATTTATAGATTTTCTTTATATTTAATGTTAAAATTTTAAATAATTTATTTGCTAAAAAAACTAATAATAAATTTATCAATAAACATTTCTTTGCATTTTTTTTTATTAGAATTACAAGTATTTTTAATAATATTTGCTTTATTTTTTTTAAAAAAATCAAAATTTTTAGAAATTAAATATTATGTAAACAATTAAATTAATAAAATCCATTAAATTACATTATTGTTAATACTTTTGAATAGTTGAATTTAATTTAAAAAGTTAATCCAATTTATTGTTAAAAATTTGGTTCTGTAGATATTTTAATTGAAAGAAAAAATTATAGATGTGGAAAATTACCATAAAGTTCAAGTTATTTTAATCCTTAACAGTTAAACACTAATTTTGCTTTTCTTGTACATTATTAGAATTTTTATGACATAATAATCATCTATGAAGTTATATTTATGAATAACTTCATAATAAATGTTATTGTGCATATTATAAGTTACAGCAGGACATAATATGTGTAAAAATGTATTAAAGGTAGGTGACAGTTAGTCCGCTCACATCAATCATGAATCAACTGCGTAGCATTGCACAATGGCGCGTGATATTTTTAGATCTAAATATTTTCATATGAAATGATCTGCAAATTTTTTTTTTCTACTTCGTTCTCTTAATATGAACTCAACTTATCTGATTTCTGACTGCATAATACAAATAATTAAATATTTAGAAGATGATATTAAATCTATTTTTTGTTGCATGTTAATAAATAAAGCTTGGTCCTTTACAACAATCCCATTTCTTTGGCGAAACCCATTTGGAATCATATCAAATGGAGACTTCTCTAAAGCACCAAAAATAATTCAAACATATATTTCATGTTTATCTGAAAACGACAAATTACATTTAATTTATGAAGGATTTAATATTTCAAAAACTGAATCATCATTTTTTGATTATCCAAGTTATATTAGAGAAATTAATTGTAATCTCGTGAACAAGTCTATTTCAACTTGGCTCAAACAAACTTATTTTGAACATAAATCTATAAATGAAGAAAAAGAAAATCTATTTGTTGGAAAGATTTATGATATGTTTTTTTCTAGATGTAACAGATTATTTAGTTTTGAAATAGGGTTAAGAAAATATGGAAGTTTTAATTATCCGAATTTCTCATCATTTCTTGGACTTCGACAAACAATCACCGATTTACAACATCTTGGAATTTATTTTCATCCATCAGATAATGAAAAAATAAATGAACAAATTAATGAACACATTTCAAAATTCTTTAAAAAATTACTGACATTTCAATGTCATAATATTCATTTCATAGATTATAAATCATGTGCGAACAAGGACATTCTAGTTGATGAGAAAAATATAGCTTATTTTAAAATATCGGAATTGATTAAATTACAAAATGGACTTAGATTATTCAGATATTTAGGTGAAATATCTGTATTAAATTTTGAAGAATCTTCTTCTATATTTGATGCTTTAAAAACCCAAATTAATTCATTAACTCATTTAGAATTAAGAGGAATAGGATTTAATGGCCAAATAATTCAATGTTTGAAATTATTTAAAAATTTGAAATTTTTAATTATTATTAATTGTTATCAAGATAAATTATTATCTGAAGATTTATTTCCTGAACCTGAACAACTTTCAATCACAAAATTTGTATTTTTAAACAATAGGAATATGAGTGATAATTTACAAGTCGCATTTCTTAAATTACCTAATTATAATTTAAAATCTCTTACAACTGATTTTATAGATAATCCAAAAGTTATTAATTGTTTAAATTATCAATTTCCAAATATAATTTATCTTTCGACAAGAATAGAGAGAAATGGATTTGTTCATATGGATTGGATCTCAAATTTAACTAAATTAAGTCATCTAGTTTTAGATGTTTCTTTTAATGTATTAGGTTATTTAACATATTCACATATTTATCATTTTGGTTTATTATTACCATTATCACTTAAAGTTTTACATATTGATAACGAACATTTTTCTCCCCATATTTTAGGTAATCTATTAAAAGCTTGTGTTGAAAAAAAGATATCATTAGAAATTTTAGGTTTACATTTTGATTATAGATCTAGAATTAATGAATTATATTTACATACTATCCTTGAGTATATATCAAGATTTCCTGGTGATGATTTAATTGGATTAAAGGAATTAAGGATCGGTGTTGGGTTAAATAAGGAATCTTTGGAAGATATTTTTCCTGACAAGATTTTAAAAATTGTAAAAGAGAATGTTCCAGTTTTTACTAATAAGAATGAATACGGTTATTGGTATTGGAATTGGATAAGAGATGATTGTAATAAATTTGGCCAAGATTCTTTAATTGATGTATGAGGTAAAATTAAGATTTCTTTGATATTTACAACGTATTACTGTATTAGACGGTTAAAGTTTTAAAAATTTAAATCTGGGCTTATTAATTCCAGCTCAGATGGTATAGTAGGGATATTAAAGAGCAAAGGTTATTAAGACACTTCGTTTCATCATAAGATACAGTAATTTTAGCCTGGTATACGAATTTACCTTGGAATAAAAACTGTATAATATTATCGGTTACAATTCTTTAATTGAATATTCAATATAAAATCACTCAATATTCTCTGTAAAGACTAGATGAAGTTCAATTTGGTAATCTATCTTTACGTGTATCAAAAGTACTATATGAAATTTGTTTATAAAAGCACGATGATCGCAGCCAAACCAACAGATCAATTATTGTAACAAAATCTTTCAGCAAAATCTGCAAAAAAAAGCAAAAAAAAAACATTATTGCTTCTTCGATCCAAAAATCTGCTCAAATTCTTGAAGGGACATTTTCCAGACCTGAATTTTATAGACATGTAAGTTACAAAATAAAAAGAATGATCATTCATAGGATATACAAAGTATTTACCCCTGGAATGGGTTCGTTCACCAATTCTTCTTCTTCGTCGTGCCGGATTAATATAAAATCTCGTCGTTCAGCGGCATATATGGTATGGATTCTCAACATCGTTCCGTATAAACTAGAAACCATCGGAGGAGGCTCCTCGGGTATCTAGTAAAGATTTGATTCTTTTAATAACAATCATATTTTTTGTATTAACAAAGAATTTAAGTACCTTATTGGGCATGAAAATTTCTTCGTTCTTAATATATCTAGCCTTTCTTGTACCAATGGCTGCCATAGCTTCATGCCAAGCTCGAAGTGCACTAAATTTGCAAAATTTAAGAAATAAATTAATTAAAAATAAGTTGAATTAATTAATGATTGACCTACCATTCATTGTTTTGATTTTGGCTTATATCTGCTAAATTATCTGTAACATTTACATATAGCAAATAATCCCAAGGAGCATTTTGTGTTTTTAGTTGCTAATTAATGGATTAATACAATTAGATAAAAAAAATGTATGAAATAATTAATAATTAGTCGGATAAAAAATAACATTACGTAATCAATGACACTCATGATTCTACTGGAGACTTGTTCTTCCTGTAGAAACGTATACGTAGTAACCGTTAACATTCCTCCTATATAATTGAACACTGCATTAGAGAAATTCGCACAATATTTTATAAATTTAACGTACCTTTCGGCAAGTGTTCCTTAAAACGAATTGGTTCAGGAGATTCTTTCAATTCAGTTCCGAATATAAGAAATTTGCAATTCGATAGTCTTTTAAAATCCATAAAATTGCGCATAAAGAGTAATTGTTTCAAAAATAAAATGTGGACCTAATTAACAAAATAATTAGTAATCATGGAAAAGCTAAACAAATATATAATGATATTAGATAAACAATTACAAAAACGAAAGAAATATTTTCACTATAACTTTCTTCATAAATTGCACCCAAAGCTTTCATAGCTAAGAGCAATTCTTGAACATCGGGAAATTCCTCATTGCCAAAACATGTAAAATGAATTTTTTCTTCACAAATTCTCAATAATTGCAATAATTGAGAATAATATCCGGTTTGCCGGAGGAAAACTTTCGTTTTAACTATTTTTTCCACTGAAAATCTATCATCATTCGGCAATATTAAAGGTTCCGGCTCAAAATTTAACGGTAAAGGATCAAATCTTGGAGGCACAGATATGGAGACCGCAAACAATTTTAAATCCTTTTTATCTGGTAACTTCAAAAGGTTGCATATTCTATCGCAATAAGGAAAGATAATCCACGCCGTTTTATATTCTTCGAACCAAATCACTCCAACCTGTGAATAAAATATTAATAAAATATCATTTAATTATAAACAAGTATAAAAAACGATTCAGTCATACAATTTTACTTCGCATCATTATTGTTTTTTCCACCGAAACATTGTGCCTTGATTTTATAGATTGTGACTGTTTTATTTCGAATACCGAGTATTTAGAACTCTCTTTATCTTTAATTAGATTTAATGCATATGACAGTGGTAAAGAATGCTGAATGCAAAGTTCTGGTACTTTTTCATTCGCAATTTTTTCTCTACGGTATAAAATTTTTTTAGTAAAAATAATAAATAAAAAAAATAATAAATATTAACTTACAGTGTTGCTACATTGCCGCATCTTCCAGGAAATGGTATGATATTTACTGAAGCAACAAAAAGAACTAATGACCCTTTAATTATATTACCTGACCATATTATACTGCTAAAAAAAAATTAGTCACAGTTATTTAAAACAGATAAGAAATATTAAATAGTACTTTACCTGTTAATTGAAGGATTCCTGCTCAATTCTACAAACAGTATTTAAATATTATACGATATTAATATAATATGTGAAAAAAAATTTCTTTCATAAATATTCTTCTTACCATTATTTTCAGCAGAATGGGATTGCATGGAAGATGATGTAGTCTCTGGTAATGATTCATTAAGAGCCGATTTTGGCGAATCTTTACTTTGCAATTGCTCTCTTTCAACTTGTTGTTGTGACTGCGCCACAAAGGTTTCAGATCTTGTGTCAAGCTTATTTTTCCCTCTTTAAAATCAAATAATAACAATTAAATAACGATAACTTTTTTTTTGTGACAAAGGAACCAAAAGAATAAAATTTAATTACTTCGCCGATGATGATGATTCAAGGACTGGAGCTTTAGAAGTTACATTATTGTGATCTATTTGAAAGTACAAATATAAATAAGTGGTTTCTTTGTCGAATTTAAATGTGAACCTGAAAAAAGCTAACTTAGTTCAAGATTATCTTTGTTTTCGGTTATTGCGGCTACTTTAAGAGAAGCTCGACGATTTTTTCCATAACGTATAGAGTTATTTGTGGTTGGGTTCCCAGCAATTTTGTTTTGCGGCTTTGATTGGGTACACAAAATTTTGCTTCAATTTGAAATTCATCAATTTAATTAAACATGATACTATTTACTTTATTTACCTTTTGTAAAATTCGATCACCTGAATGTTGTGAAGATGTAGCAGAATTGCGAAGTTCAACATCTGATCCTGATCGAGAAAACGATTCGCTATGAGAGTAATCACAAGATTCAACACAAGTTATGGTAGAAGATTGAACATGGGAGTTATACGAGGGTTGTGATTTATCATATTTGAAATAATTGGAATTTGTTGAACTTTGATAATCATTTTGACTTGTATAATTATTGCCAGTATCAATTTCAATTTTTTTCATCGCATTCTCTCTTATCCAATATTCTCGGATAAGTTGTTTACATCCGGAAATACTATTTTCTGGAAGCCATTGTGGTTTTGTCATATCTATATTAAATAGGAACAATTTATACAATATACCTTGAGGAAAAATAGGTTGTAGTTATACATTCATTACCTTTAAACCGTATTAAATACCAAACATGTAGTTCTTCGTTTTTATGATCTATGACTTTTTCTGCAACTTTATGTCTGCGATTAGGATCTTCTGATGCACGAGGTAAATAAGTTCGTTGAAGACTAATGAAGAAACGATGCAGTTTACATATGTAGATTTAAACGTAATTGAAAATTATCGTAAATTGACTTTAAAAAAATATAAATATATATATTACTGTGTGGTTTTTTTTGGTTTTTTAATTGATGATTTGCCGTTCTGTTTTTTTAATCTGCCCATTTTGTAACAAATTAAAAGAAAATTTTATTTTAAGGCCCTTTTTATATAAAAAAAAGTCCATATAAAGCTTAAAGTTATCATTAGACTTTTTATATTTTAAATCATAAGTATATCTCGCTTATTAATTAGTATTTTGTAATTACGTGTAATAATCGCATAATTAATATTTCTTTTTTTTTTTAACGGAATAATAGTCGAATGACCTGCAATTTGAGATCGACAATACTATTTAGTAACGGAAATAATTTATTAAGTTAATATAATTATATATTAACAATCTAACAACGGTATAGTCGCTTTGGCGGAGTGGTTAACGCGGTGGCCTGCTAAGCCATTTCCCTCTGGGAGCGCAGGTTCGAATCCTGCAGGCGACGTAAGATTTATTTCTTTTTGTTTATCAGAACACATGGTTTGTCCAATTTAAGCGTAAATTATGAAATGATTTTCAATCTAATTTTTACATCTCTTTCTTATTTTTTGGAATGTTATCTTTACATTTGTATACAAAAATAATACCGGGAGTTAATTTAATTATTCCAAGGAAGAGTATAGGACAATTTTTTTTAAATCGTCATCCAATAAAAAATGCAATCCAATCACCTTTAATTTCATCTAGTTTGATTATTCAACAAAAAAGAACTGGGACTGCGAAACCGAAATGTAGAAATTTTTAGTTTGTCTTCACCCAAATTGGAGTATCAGTTTAAACTTTTATTAATTAATATACTTTTTTATTTTTGTAGATAAAACACCTAAGGAAAAACAAGTAAAAACTTTAGGATTTAAACGAAAAATTACTAAAAAAGAATCTTCGAGAGTAAATTTTTTTGATTATTTATTTTTATTAACCTGAAGGTTTTAAATTTTTCATTATCTGAAGTTTTTTGATTTATTGATTTATTAGGATGTGGAAATCGCCAGTACAAGTAGTTCTGGACGGGGCGGTGAAGAGTTTTACAAGCCCGCCCCTGATGTTATTTTAAATGATATGTTTCCGGTAAGTCTATTTTAATCCGTTTATTTTTTAGATTAGGACGCTATAAATTAATAAAACTTAAAACCTTATCTTTTGAGAAATAGGAAGTTTTTACCAATGAAAATGTTGGTAAAATTTATCAAATTTCCAAAGAGGTCATTCCAAAATTTAAAGTATTTAAGTTTCCAATGTCGTTATCCAAAGAGGTAGAATAAGTTATGTATTATTTGTTTTTAAATTGTTGCTTTTTTCATAATTTAAAAGAGATTTTTTTTTTTTAAACAGTTTGAACTATTTCACAACTCATCATTAGTCGTTCGTCAATCATCAGTAGAATTGACAAAGCTACTTGAGGAAGCATCCACATTACCTAGTACAAAAAATAGACACATTTTATGTGAGCAAATTTAAAGTTGGATGATTTTTAAGGGTCTTCATCGATTTGTTGAATGTTTTAAAAAAAAATTAGCAGGACCGTTGGGTATCGGTAAAAGCGCGTTGCTTATGCAAGCTGTTAATTATGCAATGTGTAAACCATGGATTGTAATTTATATTCCGGATGGTAAGGATTTTATCAATTATTATAGATATTTTTTTTATATATAATTATTTAAGTATCCTAATTAATTCACTTGATATCATGAATTTTGACAAGCTGTTCAATATGTAAATAGTACTTCTCCATATATGAAGGTAGAATCAACAGGTGAATTTATACAACCTACATTGACTACGTCATTGTTGCAACAAATCAAGCTTGTAAATGAACCTTACCTAAGAAACGTATGCAACATCGGATCTAATTAAAATCGAATCGATCCTCATAATTTATATTTAATCACGCAATATTTTAATTTTGATAATAGATCAATCTTAGAAGAAGTCATCAAATACATCGTCATGTAATTAAAGATAAAAATACATCTCAATTACTGGATATAGGAATAAATGATCCTCTTTCTGCACAGGAAGTTTTTGTAATATTTTTGGAGGAAATTGGAAATAATCAAGAATATCCCGTTTTGCTCGCAGTTGATGAAATCAATGCATTTTATACTGACTCTAAATATTTTGATGTCGATGACACTTTGTTGGAAGCTAATAGATTATCACTTCCTCGGACAATCTTGGAATATTTTTCTGGAAAAAAAGATTTCGTAAGAATATCTTAAAATAATTATTTGAATTTTATAACTTGTTGACTAAAACTTTCTATATCTTATAGACATATGGGGCAGTGATTGGGGCTTTATCACAAACTTTTAAACCATTCATTAGTAAACCATTAGAAATTGCACTTGGATTAACTGAAGTATCGCCATGGAAACCTGTTTCTCGTACAAATTTGCAGTACACGGCAGGATTACAAAGATTTGACGTAGAAGGATATTCAATAGACGAAGCAAAGGCTGTGATAGACTATTATTATGAAATGTCTATATTACCACGTAAGTAAAGTATATAACTTTCTTTATAGAGCAAGACCGTAGGGTCGTTGTGTTTGCCTTTAATTATTGTGATTTTATTATTATTTAGAACCAAAGGAACAAATTTTTCTTAAACACTTTTTAGCAACAAATGGAAATCCAAGAAAATTTTATTTAGCATGCTGGAAAGGATTGTAATGAGTCATATTATTTTGTATTATTCTACAAACGATTCGATTAAAGGAAAATTAACAATAAAAATGGTTTAATTTATTTTTGATATAAATATGGAAATTCACTTTTATTACGTAATAAATTGAAGATTTTTTAATACGGGGAAATAAATTTTTTTTTTTTTTTTCGTTAAAATCGATTTATAGATCTTTTTCATCCCTTTAAATTAACGGGATTTGTCAATCTATTAAGGATAACATTTTAAATACAAAAACTTTTTTGAAATTCATATACGATAAATACCAATTTAGATCCTAAATTAGACGATTATCGGAAATAAATATTATCGTCAATGAATGATTTCTGGGTTTAATTAAAAAAAAAAAAGATTATGAAATTTCATTCTAAAGAGATCATCAGTTTTATTTTCAGAGGTTATCGATAAAGGGATAAATAAATATGGTTTATCATTAAAAAGAAAAAAAAATTTTGTTATTTGAGACACAGAGATATTTTTAGTTTAGTTCTTGATAATATAAAAATAGGAAAATCAGTAAAGTCATGGGCGTGAGAAGAAAAAAAAATAATTTACTTGATTAATTCTTGGATAAAGTACTTTTAATAACACTTTGTAATATATAATCAAAGATTAAATTCACGAGGAAGAAATGAATATGACGCAGAACTAAATTCGAATTGCGAAAAAATTTTAAGGTTTAGAATTCAAGAATTCATGAACTGTTTGAATATAATTTATTATTCACATGTTTATCGTAACAAAGAATTTATAAAAATAATAATAATAAATAAATAAAGAAAAGAATCATTTAATATGCCCATACCGCACATATGATTCAACGTTGATTGTTGTGGGAGTGTCTTTCATGCAAATGCAAACAAAATGGTTAATTTAAAATTAGTTACTTGTAAGCTAAGTCTGTTTCCAAGATTTGGAAATGTGACGCCTTTCATAACTTTTCAAATAAATCCGAATAAGGTTCAATTGTTTAACAAAGTCAAATATAAATAATAAAGATAATTCCGATTGAGAAAATTTTTTTTTAAACAAATTAAGATTGAATCACGTGATTCTTTCTTTCAAGTGTCCTAAATTTGTTTGGGAAAAAGTAAAAAAATAGTATTAAAAAAGATTATCATGAGTTGAAACTTGAAATACCATATTGATTTCATAAATAGTCAATCATATGACAACTTTGTTTGCATCCAATAATACTGTGCCATCACAACGAATTGTTAGTACGGAGCTAACAACAGTTTAACTAAGTTACGTTGTGTTACCGTTTAACCAATAGATAAAGTTTATGATGAATTTAATATTACAACATTGTTTCCGAACTTGGTTTTGTACCTCGTTTGAAGATTAGTTACACTCCGATGACATGATGACCAAGCTAAATATTATTTTGATCGACGAAATTTTCATCAGGAACAGACTAATTAAAAAAAGTTGGGTTTCGTAGTTTCGTTTCATTCATTTATTCAATAGAACCTTCTATATTGGTCATTTGACTTTATTTACTAAAATAATAAATACCTCATTTTTGTGTAGACGTACATATATATACATTTATTTCCTTTTCGTGATAAACAAATGAAAAAAGTTTCTCCGTTTTCTTCCCCCATAATTATTTTTTTTTTTCCCTTTATCAAAAAAGTTATATCACCCCTTTTGATGAATCAAGAATCTCTGTTGTGTTACGGTTTTACTGCGCCTGAATCGTACAACGTTGACGGACAGAGCGTCCGGAAGTCCTAATTGAGGGATTTTTATTAAAACTTGTTATTAACAGGAATTTTTCTTTTTTATTCCTTTGTAAAATAAGGAGGATGAAATTTCATCTCTTTCGAATATTTTTTTCTTTTTGAAAAATTGTTTTATTTATTTCTTAGTAATTGGTTTTTTTTACAGTGTAAATATTATAATATGGCTCGTCAAAATGGTGGAAAAAAACAAAAGGCAATAGTTGGACGATGTATATTTACTACTATTCCTCCAGAAATGTTTATAAATATATGTCAAAACCTTCCTCCCGTTGACTTATTATCTTTGGCTCGAGTATGTAAAAGATTTAATGGATTTTTAAGTGCAGAAAATTCAATGACAACTCAAGAAATTTGGAAAGCATCTAGAGAAAAATTTTTAGTATTTTTACAAATACCACCTCCAAATGGTATGACAGAACGTCAATATGTAAGATTGGTGTTGGAAAGAGGATGTCAATTTTGTGGAAAAACCAAAATTCGGAAAGTTTATTGGGAATTTCTTGTACGTTGTTGTGAAGATTGTTTAAAGGCAAGAACCCTAAGGTATAAGTTATTCAATTTTCCCATCAATGTATTTTTAATATTTTATTCTAATCTTTAAAAATGGATTTTTTTTTTCTTTTTAGACAAGAAGATATTAGACAGGATATTATGCCGAATGTTTTAAGGGCTGATGATGTACTGTCAGGATTACCTTTCATTCCATCTTGGCATAGAAGAGCATGGGATAGAGGAACAAAGAATAGACCTTCTAGTCTTTATTGGACTAAGGATGTTGTAACTGCTTATGAAGAATATCGAAAGATTCCTGATTTTCCTTATGAACTTAAAAGTCAGTGGGTTAAAAAAAAGAGAGAAGAAGGTGCGGCTAGAATGAGAGAGGTTATTGAAAGAAAAAAGGAAACTGATAAAGAATTAAGGAATAAGATTCATGAAAATTCAATAAAAAGAACTGAAAGAGTACTACAAGTTCAATCCAAAATTCAAGAAATGAAATCGGAAAAAAATGAATATGGAATTCTTAAATATGATGAAAATCTAACAGAAACTGCTACTTTTAAAAAGGCAATGAATTATATGAGTCGTAAGTCTCCACAACCTTTCACGGATCGTGCTTGGACTTTGTTGAAAAAAAAATTGATAAAGGAATACAGCGAATTATCTAAAGAAAAGAGACGACAACGCGTTGAAAAAGAAAAGTGCTTGCCAAAGGATACCATAATTCAAATGAGGCAATTTGATATTTATCAAATAGCCAAACAATGGATTCCGGATTCTGAAACTGAAAGAAAGATGGAAAAAATTGAAATTGATGCAGCTGAATCCGCCTTTACTTCGACAACCACCTTGGAAACATCGTCTAATACAATTCCTGATTCAACAACTTCGACTTCAAGTTCCAATATTTCGATTATAAATAACGAATCGATAGTTGACAACAATATGACGAATGATACAACTCCAGTTAAGGTAGAGGACACAACTTCGTTGTCCGACTTTGCACCTACCAAAGTTGAAAATACAGCTGATACTAATACTATCAAAGTTGAAGTAGGAGACACTTCTATGAATATTGACAACGCAGCTTCAAATTCTGATAATACTCCTATGAAGATAGATAACTTGATTTCGACGTCCAATACCGCTTCTATGAATGTAGATATATCTGATACCACCTCGGCCAATGTTGATGATTTGACTTTAATTTCCCAGGATTATTTGATGTATTATCAGATGCCTGATCCTTTTTCTTATTCTAACGATAATAATGCATCGTACAGTACAGGTAAGCACAAGAAGTACTTTGAATAATTAAGAGTATTATTGATTTAATTTATTTTAACTGTACCTTTTATGTAGATACAAATTCTGTAATGTCAATCGATTCTTTATTATCACACGATACATCGGATTTTTCTTTTAACCTTGGATCGACATCTGCTGCAGCTTCAAATTCAACATTAGGGCCTGTCTATACTGATTCAGTATTTTACGATGATCCAATGGATATTGTTGACGTTGATCATTATGATCCATATGCTTGGTATACACCGTCATCATCATCTATGGATGATTATTTTATATGGGATCATCCTTTATTTGTCACTGCTTCAACCGCAAATTCTAATGTTCAACAAGATGAAAACAGATTTTATGTTGAAAAATATTTATCTTGGTGTCCGTCTTTTAAGAATCCTCCTTTTCATGATGGTAATCCCTATAATTTATGGGATGAAAACTACCTTATGAAGACTTTGATGCCGCAAATTTGGTGTGAGGCCACACATTTATTAAATAGTTTTAGTCAGGCGACAACTGTACAGGGTGCGGTACTTGGAGGTTATAGAGAGAATAATATGTTTAAATGTAAAGTATGCGTTACGGAATTTGCAAAAGAGCAAAGACTTATTTATGATACCAAAAAATTACGTTCTTATAGAGATGTAAGATTACATTTGATTGAGTTTCATGAAATTAGGAGTATAAATGATGATGATATGATTGAATTTGTGCCTGATTTTAATACTAGTATATCTCCTGATCCTGTGTTTAATAATGACATTAAAAGAAAGTTATTTGCAATTGGATTTAATTTTAATTTATTGGACGATTTAGTCAAATATTAATAAGTTAATTTATTTAAATGACAATTTGGAAATGAAATGAGTACTTTCAAAAGTAAAGTACAAAAACAAAAACTTTTTCATTTAGTATTTCTTTACTTTGTATAGAACTTGTATATGATTATATTTAGGCAAATTTGAGTTTGAAATTCAAATTGAACAAGTGTATTATTTTATTTATTTATGAGAAATATTGTAGATCAAATATTTTTGTAAATTTTTTATTTGTATAAATTCATAATAAAAAAATAAAATATTTGTATAGCAACAATATTATAACTTGGCTTTAGACATTAAATAGTTCAATAATAATAGTAAAAAGTATTTTGTATACTTACTAAAGATATTCAATAACATTTTACTAAATTTTTGAAATACTGTGTAATTTATACTATTAATATTTTATATATAATTACCTTTTTAATCATCTATTTATAATTCAATAAGCAAATAATTGTTGTTATAAATTAATTATTAGTAATAGCTTATTTAAATATTTCAATTTAAAGTATTTTTTACCATATTTTTAGTTTTAAAGAAAATATATTTAAATAATAATATAATTACTAAAAAATGCTATATATATATATTTAATAATTACCGTTAATACTATAAATTTATTATTTTTATTTAAATTTATAAATGTATAAAGCAAAAGTAAAAAATTTTAATATATTATAAATTACTTTTTTTTTATTTTTAATTATTATATTTTAATTTTTTTTTTTATTTAAATATATATTGTTATTTTAAATAAAGTATTATTATATATACCACTCAAATTCAAATTATCAATCTTAAATCTCAAATCTTAATACCAAATTCCAAATTTTAAATTTTAAATTCCAAATTAATTTTATTATAATCCAAATCCTTATATTAAATTTTAACAATTTATAATATTTATAATTTTATTTTATTATAAAAATTAAATAATTAAAATAACTTAAAAATTTTTATTAGACAGATCTTTTGAAAAATGTTATATAAATTTAAAATTTATAATATTTAAAAAATAGTTTTAAATAATTATATTTTTTATTAATTTTAAAAATATAAATTTTTTTTAAAATATTTTGCTTATAAAAATTATTATATATAAAAAATTAAAACCAGATTTTCAAACTGCCTTTCTTAGATCATAGGAAGTGATATTTTCTAAGATTAGGAATGCTTTACATATACCTTACCTATACAAGAAAAATGTTAGTTGATAGTATATAAAAAGAGTTTTATTAGAAATGACATATAGTTTATAGTTTAATAAATTAGACTTTAATTATAATTAGATATGTATTGTAATTTCTATTTTTAGATTCTAATAAATCATAAATATGCTGCAAAGCATAAAAAAAATAAAAAATAAAAATAAAAAATAAAATTAAAAATAAAATCTATAAAAATATAAACATCATATTAAATATATTTCTTGCAATAATTTTCTATATTTTTGAAAACATAAAGATACAGTTTTCTGAAACTTATAAGTTTAGTACTAGAGAGCTAGTATAGTATGAACTAGTAAATTCCTTTATTATTATTTAATATCTATTTTATCAATACTTATTATTTTACTCTATTTAAATGTATTAGAAACAAATTATATAAATTCATTTAAAAATAAACTATATTAAATATATTTATATATAAATACTAGTATTGATATTTTATTATAAATATACTTAAATTAAAAGAAAAACAAATTAATACTATAAATATACAAAAAAAAAATCAAGTTAATATAATTAAAACTAAAAAATTATTAAATAATTCAAAAATTTAATATAATAAAAATATTTTTTGTAATTATTTTATTTTATTTTTATTTTTTTCACAATACATTTATAAGTTTTATTAATATAGAATATAATATAATATTATATATAGTAAAAAAAAATCAACTTATATCAATATTATTAACTTATAAACCATTCATTATTTAAACTAAAACTCTATATATAATATATATTATTAAAATGTTTTTCTATATAAGTAAATCATATATAAAGTAATTATTTTATTAATTAATAGTAAAATTAAAGTATTTTTTATTATATTTAATAAAATTTTTTTACCTAAATTAAGATTAAAACATTTTTTTTAAAATATTTTTTATTAAAACTTTGTAATAATTTTATTAATATCTTATTATAAAATCTTAACTTATATATATTTTTAATTTTTATTAACAAATTATTGTAATTATAAAATAAATTTTACTAAACTTATTTAGATTTAAATCAAAAAGTTATTATTAGAGCAATAACATTTATTATGTAATATTTTAGAGGATAGAGTAAAAAAAGGTCTTAACATATATAATATAATATAAGATTTTTATATTATGTAGGAGTAAAAGGGTTAAAGGCTTAAAGCTTATAACAAATAGATATAACATAAATAAATAAAATTATTTAATATTTTTTAATAATAATTTCATTGATTTCTTTAAAATAATATTAATTGAAATTATAATATTCTATTTATTATTTTTATATTATATTTTAAATTTAACAATTAATAATAATCTATATAAATATAAATATATGTTAAAAATTTAATCAGTAAATTTTAATAAAAATATTAAAATTTATAAAATTTTAAATTTTTTTAAAAAATTTTTAATTTAAAAAAATTATTAGAAATTTTTTAAAATTTTAAAATTATTAAATTTATATCTATATAAAAAAATTTAAAAAAATATGGAATATTTAATTCCAAATATTTTATTTAAAATAAAAATAAAATTTAAATAATAAATTATATTAATAGTTAAATTTTTTTTAAAATTAAAAAATTTATTTTTTATAAATTATTATTAAATATAATTTAAATAATATAAATTAAAATTTTTAAAATATTATATTATTATATTATTTATAAAAATTTAAATTTTTTTACAAATAATTAAATAATTAGGTAAAAATTAGATTATATATTATTAATAATTATTTATTAATATTTAATATCAAAAGAAGATATTTATTAATTGAATAATCTTATAATTTTTTATTTGTAAATAATATATTAATAATTGAAATTTATTATAAGTCTATATAATAACTACTGTATATATATATAATAAATAATTGGGTAAAAATTAAATTATATAATTATTTCATTAATATTTAATATTAAAAATATTTTAATAATATAATAAGAAAATTTATCAAAAGATGACATTTATTTAATTGAATAATCTTATAGTTTTTTATTTGTAAATAATATATTAATAATTGAAATATATTATAGATCTATATAATAATTATATATATAGCAAATTGTCTAGTATAATACTGTAATTATTTTATAAATACAATTATATTGATTTAAATAAAAATATTTAATTTAAATATAATTTAATATATATTTAAAAAAAATAATTTGTATTGCAGAAAAAAATAAAATAAAATAAATTTATATAATAATTAATTTAAAATAAAAAAAATAAGTTAGTTGTAAAATATTAAAGTTTTATATGCTTTATTACTATATAATTTAATTAATCTGACTTTATACTTCAATAAATGAAATGAATGTCTATAGAAATATATAAAACATTATATAAAACAAGTGTGTTAAAAACCCATATAGAATAATAAACAAAAAAAATTATATTTTGCAAAAGTATTTATATATTTAAACTATAATAATAAAATATAAATATAATCTTTTATAATGAATAAAAACAATTATATTTAAATAATAAATAATTTATTATTTATATAAACTAATATAATTTTTAAAATAAAAAAATATATATAATTTTTTTTAAATAACTAATCCATTATTTATTAATTTTATAAAATATCATTTACCAATCCACGAAGTTATTATTAATATACTTATAAATATTTTTAAAATCCCAAATGGTGGAGTAATATGAGATCCTCTGATAACTGTTTTAGATGTATCATGTAAGGAAATTTTCTCTAGTTCTGTTTGACTTTAAAATTATAACATTTTATTAATATTTTATATTGTTCTTGCGGCTCATTTTTATAAAAATTTGTATATTTTATAAATTATAAATAATTATAAAATAATTTCATCTATCATTATTTTTTTATACATAATCTTAATAAATCAGTATTAGTATTATTAGTATAAACCAACTTTTAATCTTAAAAATAAATAAATTAAAATTAAAATTATCTGATACATATTAAATAATTGGATAAAAATTAGATTATAATATTAATAATTATTTTATTAATATTTAATATTAAAATATAATAAAAATTATTAAAAAAAACATTATTAATTGAATAATTTTATAGCTTTTTATTTGTAAATAATATATTAATAATTATACATCTATATAATAATTGTATATATTTCAGTTATAACAAATAATTGGATAAAAATTAGATTATATAATATTAATAATTATTTTATTAATGTTTAATATTAAAAATATTTTAATAATATAATAAAAAAATTTATCAAAAGATAATATTTATTTAATTGAATAATTTTATAGATTTTTATTTATAAATAATATATTAATAATAGAAATATATTATTAATTTATATAATAACTGTATATATATATAATAAATTTTAGCTCAATGCTATATAAATCAAGTAGTGATCGATATTGCACATGACTGTAATTTACTATGAATCTTATCACAAAAATTGAACATTTTTTAAAACTATAATTAAATATTGTGAAACATAATTAGTAAAACATTTATTACAAAATTAATTTTGAACTTTTTTTCTTAAATATATTATTAATAAAAGTTTCATTGTTCAGGAGGATCTTAACTATAAAGTTGATATATTATTATAATTTACATATATTAAACTTATAAAATCTATAATTTTCTATTATATTATCGCAGTTTTCGAATTACTGAGAACTGCACCTTATTGATCAATTATAA
>JADRCO010001570.1:0-18436 GCA_021464525.1 Rhizophagus sp. LPA8_4_AMF | reverse complement strand
TAAGACCGCAGTCCAGACCACAGTCCTATAGGACCGATCGGTCCCGGTCCTCGGTCCAGTCCCAGACCGTGGACCGATGAAGACCGGACCAAGACGGACCGGACCGGACCGTTAACATCCCTAGTGGTATCAGAAATTACCTTTTCAGGCGCACTTGATTTACTCCATAATCTCCCATTAAAAGTATCATTCAAATTATGTACGATTGCATTTTTTTTTAAAATCTATTTTGAATAATTTTTTTGATAATTATAAATAAATAATATTTTTTATATCAATTCAGTAAAATAAGATTTTTTTTCTATGATTTTACTTTGAAAAAACTGAATAAATTTTTAATCAATGAAATATCTAAAATTAAATTATGTTATGTCATATGTAACTATACAATAATAATCGTGATATGATAATGATAATAACTTGCAATAAATTTTATGATATTAAATATATCATTATATTATATCTAATAGTTGATAAGGAAAGTATGAGGAGGAAATATTTAAAAGCAAGCACTTTTTCAAAAAAATAATAGAGTTACTATAGTATGTCGGTATATTACATATATTACAATAAAATTTTTTTAAAATTTTTTGTTTAAATAAACTTTATGATATTGACATATCTATGTTTTTAAAAATTTGAATTTTTAATTTAAATTTTTACTAATGTATTAGGTTTCGAATAGTTTAGAGTATTTTAGGTAAAATTTATGTCAGCTGGAATTAAAAATCCTAAATCCTAGAATTTAAAATCACCTTTAATCCAATATATATGTAACATTGTAGCGTAATTTTAAATTATCTTTTAATTTTTCATCAATTTCATTATCTGCCAACAACATTTATTAATTTCTGTAATCTATTTAAAATCGTTATTTATTACTATTAACTTAAAATTATTCATAAATATCAAATAATAAATAAGATTTCAACAAAATATATAATTTGGTAAACATTTAAAAAAGACTTTTTTATCTAGATAATAGGGAAAATCTGATAATTTTATTCGGATAAAGACCGCTCTATCAGAATATTCGTTGTCTTTTAAAAATTATATACTTCTGCTTTTGTGTTCATTTAATTATGGTTCCTCCCGCCACCTTCAATTGATTATATGTTCCAATGTATTCATTCTTTTTTTGGATTTCTAGTCGTCATCAGTGTTGGAAATTTAGATTATTTTTATACACGCAGTGCGCACATTATTCATTATTCATAAAAAGTTTTGTGCGCAACATATGAAGTCATAAGCGCCATTATGAAAATAATCTACATTCAATCACATGCGCGGAAATTTAAAACCGATGTACGCTGCGCCAGCTGCGCGGATCAATTTTGGACTTGTCACATATATGTCATGTGAAAAATTTGATGATCAGTTACAAATTTGAATTTGCGCAGTAATTACATCATACAAAATTTGCGTGGCGCAACTTTCTTTATGACTCTTTTATGCCTTTATGCCGATCACAATCAAAACAAAAGAAAAAAAGTTTTTGTTTTCAAAAAGGAATTTTTTTATGGAATTTGATGTAATTCTGCATGAAATCTATGGTAATTAAGAAATGATTGTGGATAAAAAAATTTGAAAAAATGATCGACTTAAAAATATGCAGAAAACGCTTGACAAAGACTATCTATTCAATTAATTATTTAAACTCGCGCTGCCAAACTTTTGAACCTATTTACAAACTTTTTAAAAAAGTTTTTATAAAAATATTTTTATAAAAAAAACTATTTTTTTTTTTTGATATTAAACAAACCTTTTTATTTTATTTTTTTCCGTTATCAATATGTCAACGATTAAAGAACAAACAAACGATTCCGATCATGTTGATTGGATGGAAAAAGTAATTGAAAATAATTATATCACACATTTTAATTTTGACGAGTTTACAAATAAACAAGAATTCGAAAATAGTGTCAGTTCGGTTGAAAAAATATTTAAACCAAAGTGGAATAGGATACAAAATAATTTATTAATTAATATAACAGATTCGGATGATACTGAAAGAATTATTGATAAATTGATAGATCATTTAATCAAATTACATGATGAATTTGGTTATGGTTTTGCAGGAGTAAAACAAATTATTAAACAAAATATACGAAATATCAATCAACCTTTACTAGACAACATTATTGATTGGCTTATTAAAAATCAAGCATCATCTAAATATATTTTCTTTCATGGGTTTCTTTATTTTAATGGAATTATTGTAAAGAGAGATGAAGATAAGGCATTTGCATTGTTTTCAAAAGCATCAAAAAATAATTATTTTATGGCTCAAGTTTATTTGGGTAAACTGTATAAAGTTCCTAAACGAGCCTTTTATTGGTATCAAAAGTCGGCAGAAAATGGAAATAGACTTGCACAATTTTATTTAGGCATATGTTATGAAAATGGAGAAGGTGTTGAAAAAGATCGTTTTAAAGCTATTGAATGTTATGAGAAAGCAGCAAGAAGTGGAAATAAACATGCACAATTAAGATTAGGTGGATATTATTACAGTGGTAAAGGGGTTGAAAAAGATTATGGTAAATCATTTGAATGGTATAAAAAATCTGCCATACAAGAAAATAAATTGGCTCAATTTTATTTAGGAAATTATTATTATTTTGGTACAGGAATTGAGAAAGATTATTGTAAATCGGTTGAATGGTTCGAAAAATCAGCTAAGCAAGGATATAGTTTAGCACAATATTTTCTGGGATTATTATATGAAGCAGGAAAAGGAACCGATCAAGATTTTGAAAAATCATTTTATTGGTACGAAAAAGCAGCAATGGGTGGAAATAAATTTGCGCAATTAAATTTAGGATATTTTTATGAAAATGGTAGAGGAACGCAAAAAGATATGAAAAAGGCAATAGAATGGTATGAAAAATCGGCTAAACAAGAGTATGGTAACGCACAATGTAGTCTAGGATATTTATACGAAAATGGCAAAGGAATTGATCAAGATTTAGAAAAAGCCATTGGTTTGTATAAAAAAGCAGCTAAAAATGGGTATGCTGCCGCGTATCATTGTTTAGGTAAATGTTATCAAGATGGAATTGGTATTGAAAAAAATGAAGTCAAAGCATTTGAACATTATAAAAAATCAGCTGAAAAAGGTTATTTAAATGGAATATATAATCTTGGATACTGTTATGAGAATGGGATTGGAACCAAAATTGATAAAGAAAAGGCGGTTGAATTGTATAAAGATGCTGCTAAAGGAGAAAATAGGGATGCACAAAGAAGATTAGAAATGATTAACTCATAATTTACGTTCTTTAATCAGTCTAGTCATATTAGAAAAACAATAATCATTTGAACATTCTATTGTTCTAATTATTTTTTTTTATTTTCATAAGATTTTTAGATATTTTATATAATACAATATTTTTTTCCAGATTTTCATCATATAAATATTATAGATTTTAATTAATAAATAAAAATATAACTTAAAGTC
Source organism: Rhizophagus sp. LPA8_4_AMF (assembly GCA_021464525.1). Taxonomy (NCBI): domain Eukaryota; kingdom Fungi; phylum Glomeromycota; class Glomeromycetes; order Glomerales; family Glomeraceae; genus Rhizophagus; species Rhizophagus sp. LPA8_4_AMF. The sequence continues at coordinate 14,979 of JADRCO010001570.1, read as the reverse complement.
ATCTTTGTGAACCAAATCTTTCAAAATTGAATTGTATCACGTTATATATTGAATCTTTGCTATGCAATTTAAGATTTGTAAATACACGGAATTGAAATTTTATGAGAAATAGCGATGGAACAACGAGCTATTTTTTTTCTTACACCTATAGTTATACAATTATCATGTGAAAATAAAGATAAATTTTCTATGTTCGCAAGATATAAAAAAAGAAATTAAAAGAAAAAACATTGGCACTGAGTAAATTAAAAAAGTAGTTAAGAAATTGGAATATTGGATTGGTAGGGATAATTATGAACTGACGATAATGACAACAAAAGTTATATGAAGTTATGCATGAAATATTTAGAGGAGTACTTCATACACAAGCAGCATATATATATAGTTTTGCTATGATTATACATTTTTAGCAACTTGAGAACAACTTTTTGCTGATTGTGTTCATGATAATATTTTAGCATTAAATATATGTTAATGGAATTAAACCCGAAATTAATGATCAGGAAGCACCATTGAGTTGATGAAAAAATGTGGAATTCAAATCCAGATGAAGACCAAAGGCAATTGAAATTAAAGAGGAAATTAATAAACAAATTGAAGAAACAATAAGTAATAAAAAAATTTAGATTTTTAAACATTGGAAGTAACCAATCAACTATTCATCCAAAAGCTTGTTATACTTCTCGATTACTAAATCCATTTACGAAGAGATAATATTAAGTAGAAGCTATTGATTTTAAAAAGTAAGTTACAGCACTTTTATTCAAATTTGATTTAAATTATTTATAGGACATAATCAGAAGAATAAAAATAAATTTTAATTTATCATTTTATTCATTATTCTATATTTTACTGTATATTAGTATTTTGTTTTACACTGATTATAGAGTATATGTTAATTTTTTTTAAATAAATTAAGTCAGTTTGTAATTGAGCAATAAACATAATACTTATTAAATGTAACCAACTTATAAAAAGTTAAATGATATTTAAATATTTATAAATTTAACATTTGCAATTATTAAAGTTGATCTCATGAACTTATATTATTAATAATGTCACATGACCGATGATCATGTCGATCTTGTCCATCAATATCACGGATGATTTGAATGTTTAGTATATCTGACATCGCATGTAGATCACGTTTCGTTATTAATAATTATCATATCAATTTTATGTAATTTATTAGTGATAATTATCTTGTTGTTAATTTTAGTTATGTTTATTATAGTTATATTATTTATTATGTTTATTATCTTTATTTTATTTATCTTATTTGTTATGTTTATTATATTTATTTTTGTTATTATGTTTATTTTAGTAATTATATCACAATATGTAATAAAAATATTATAAATAAAGTTCTGCCACGATGCAGACAGAGGGGTGTGTGAGTTCTTAACTTAAAAACACGATATTAAGTTCTTTTTGGTGATTGACAACTGAGAATCCAACGTACCGGTGCTGTTGTCTTCACATTTCAATTGATTATCGTAATTAACCTTTTGCTTACATTATAACATACAAGTTTATTTTTATAAACACACTAGAACTGGCGTAACAATAAGAACAAAAAATTAAATAAAAAAGTAATTTATTGCAATTTAATATTTTTTTTTTACTATGTATCTAATGTTTTTCATATAAATCAAAATTTGTTTTTTCACTTAAATTACAGATTATTTCCAATTAGTTTAAGTTAATCCCATTCAAAGCAACGGGCGACTGCTAGTAAACAGCTAATATTTTATCAAAAAAAAAAAAAAAAAAAAAAAATACTAATAATTTAATTTACATTTTTGTTAAAGTTTTTAAAGTTGTTCAAAATGACTTTTTTTTTTGCTTTGTATACAACCCAATAGTATTTAACTATAATCTTATCTCATTCTTTTTTTCGATTACTATTTGTCTTACAAATAAAATTGGTGTAAATTTATTAAGTCACGTGAACAAAGTTTATTGGTCGATCAACATTAAAGTTTATTAGTTGCAACTAATTTTCATGCCGATCATAAAATTAGACAAATTTCTCTTCCCGAAGAAAACAACTTGAAATCATAATGTCATCTCAAGATGATATTACATGTAAAAAATGTGGTGAAATATACACAGAAATTAATTATAAATGGTGTGAACCATGTCAAATAAATAATTTAAAACAAAATTTTACAAATTGGACCAGCGATAACGAAAAAATTGATGAATTAATTCAAGATATGCAATTAAAAATTAAAAATTATGATGATATAATAATTGAATGGATACCTTATAATCAGTTTAATAATATTAAAGAAATAGACAAAGATGATTATAATATAATATATTCAGCAATATGGAATGATGGTCCATTAAAATATAATTATGATAAAATAGAACGAAAAAGAATACCTAATAAAAAAGTTGCTTTAAAATATTTAATTAATTCTCAAAATAATATTATCAATGAATTTTTAAATGAGGTATGAAAATTTTATTGAGTCTTTGTATTTTAATGTAATTTAATCTAAGTGTTTTTTTTTTATTAAAATAACTATGTTATATTTTAACAGACTAGATCATATACTATTGAAAATGACGATCATAGTAATATTATTACAATGTATGGAATATCCAAAAATGTGGATACAGAAGATTATATTATGGTACTTCAAGATTGTTATTGTGTAAACTGTGGTAAAATATATACGGATAAAAGGTATAAATGGTGTAACCCATGTCAAATAGATAATTTAAAACAAAATTTTGCAAATTGGACTAGTGGAAACGAAAAAGTTGACAAGCTCATTCAAAAAATACAATTAAAGATTGATAAACTAGATGATACAATATTTGAATGGATACCATATAACCAGTTTAATGATACTAAAGAAGTAGGCACGACATTATATTCAGCAATTTGGATGAATGGACCATTTTATTACAATTATGATAAAAAGGAATGGACAAGAAATCCTAATGAAAAAATTAATTTAATAAAATTTGATAATTCTTTAAAAATAACCAACAATGAATTTTTAAATTATAAAAAGGTATAAATTTTTAATTGAGATACTATTCAAGTACTTTTTTTATTATAATAACTTTCTTTTTATATTTTATCAGAATAAACCACATTTTATTGAAGATTATACTATTAAATTGTATGGAATATCTCAAAATCCAAATACAAAAAATTATATTTTAATACTTCAAGATTGTTATTGTGAATACTGTGGTAAAATTTATACAGATATAAGGTATAAATGGTGTAACCCATGTCAAATAAATAATTTAAAACAAAATTTTGCAAATTGGACTAGTGGAAATGAAAAGATTGATGAATTAATTCAAGAAATGCAATTAAAAATTAATAAACATAATGATGTGATAATTGAATGGATACCATTTAATCAGTTTAATGATATCAAAAAAATAAGCAAAGATGATTCTGATCCATTATATTCGGCAATATGGACAGATGGTTTATTAGAATATAATTGTAATGAAATGGAACTGAAAAAAATACCTAATAAAGAAGTTGCTTTAAAATTTTTGGGTAATTTACAAAATAATGATATTACCAATGAATTCCTGAATGAGGTATAAAATATTTAATCTTTTTTAATTTAATTTAGAGTTTTTTATTAATAACTTTTTATATTATAACAGATTGAATCATATTCTGTTCAATTTGTCAAATATGATAATATTGTTAAAATTTATGGAATATCTCAAAACTCAGATACAAAGGATTATATTATGGTACTTCAAAATGGTTATTGTAAAATTTGTAATAACATATATAGAAATATAAGGTATAAATGGTGCAAACAATGTCTAATAAATGATTTAAAACAAAATTTTACAAACTGGACTAGCGAAAATGAAAAAATTGACAAATTTTTACAACAAATGCAATTAGAAATTGATAAGTTAAATATTACAATAATTGAATGGATACCATATAATCAGTTTAATAATATCAAGGTATTATATAGAAATGATTCTGTTATATTATATTCAGCAATATTTATAAATGGTCCATTATATTATAATTATGATAAGATGGAATGGAAAAGGAAACCTAATGAAAAAGTTACTTTGATATGTTTAAACAATTCACAAATTACTACTGATGAATTTTTAAATAAAGTATAAAATTTTGATTTCTTTATAATTTAGTTTAAGAGCTTTCACTAATGACTTTTCCTATATTTTTACAGATTAAAACATATATTGATGAAAGACATATAAAGAATTATGTCACTAATAGTATGAAAAAGTCCTTCTTTAATCAATATACGGAACACCATACTGAAGTTTATGAAAATGATAATAATAATGTTATTAAAGTATATGGAATATCTCAAAGTCCAGATTCAAAAGATTATATTATGGTACTTCAAGATTGTTATTGTGAAAACTGTAGTAATATATATAGAAATATAAAATATAAATGGTGTAAGCAATGTTTAATAAATGATTTAAAGCAAAATTTTGTAAATTGGACTAGTGGAAACAAAATAATTGATGAATTAATTCAAGAACTGCAATTAAGTATTACAAAGTATAATGATATAATAGTTGAATGGATACCATATAACCATTTTAATAATATTAAAGAAATAGTTCAAGGTGATTTTGTTACATTATATTTAGCAAATTGGATGAATGGTTTATTGGGATGTAGTTATTACAAATGGAAAAGAATACCAAATATAAAAGTTACTTTAAAATACTTACATAATTCACAAGATATTACTGAAGAATATTTATATGGGGTATGAAATTTCAAATTTTTTTAATTTTTTTTTTTTGTAATTTAATTCTAATATATAGTAAAATTCTTTTATATTTTAGCAAATTAAATCATATGGTATTGCAATAGATAAAGAAGATAGCACTTGTAATAATCCTAGAATATATGGAATATCACAAAATCCAAACACAAAAGATTACATTATAGTTCTTGAAAATGGAAATCATTGTGAAAAATGTGGTGAATTATATACATTAATATACTTAAAATGGTGTGAATCATGTCAAATAAGTAATTTAGTAACAAATTTTAAAAATTGGACTAGTGGAAATGAGATAATTGATAAATTTATTCAAGAAATGCAATTAGAACTTGTAAGCTATGATGATGTAATAGTTGAATGGATACCATATAATCAATTTAATAATAATAATAAAATAGGTGAAAGTGATTTTGCTATACTATATTCAGCATTATGGATGAATGGCCCATTAAAATATGATAGTAATGATAAAAAGGAATGGGTAAGGATACCTAATAAGAAAGTAGCTCTTAAATATTTATGTAATTCGCAAAATATTAACAATGAAATTTTAAATGAGGTATGTAATTTCTAATTTCTTTGTAATTCAATTTAACTAATTTCAATAATTTCTTTATGCATTTTAGGAAACTAAATTATATGTTAAAAGTGATAAATATGATTTTTCTAAAATATATGGAATATCTCAAAATCCAGATACTAAAAACTATATTATAGTTCTTCAAGATGGAATTCTTTGTGATAAATGTATTAAAATATATGCAGTTATTAGCAATAAATGGTGTGAAGTATGTCAGATAAGTAATTTAAGACAAAATTTTGCAAATTGGAATAGTGGAAATAAACAAATTGATGAATTGATTCAAGAAATGCAACTAAAGATTAACAATTATAATGATACTATAGCTGGATGGATACCATATAACCAATTTAATGATATTAAAAAAATAGGTAAAGGTGGTTTTTCTGCAGTATATTTCGCATCATGGAAGAATGGCCCATTACAATATAATACAAATTGCGAAGAGTTGGAAAGGGAACATAATATAGTAGTTGCTTTAAAATGCTTACATAATTCACAAAATATTTCAAATGGGTTTTTAAATGAGGTATGAAATTTTTCTTTAAATTAATGAAGCTAATTAAAACTTTTTTAATGAATAAACTTTTTTTTTATATTTTATTAGGTTAAAAATTACTCTATTAACCATAATAAAATTCTTAAAATATATGGAATATCTCAAAATCCAGATACAAGAGATTTTATTATTGTTCTCCAACTTGCAAGTGAAGGTTTTGTTAATAGTGAATATATTAAAAAGTCTTGGTATCAGATTGAAAAATTATATATATTATATAAAATTATTGACTGTCTTAAAATTATTCATGTCAATCAAATAGTTCATCATGATTTACATATAGGAAATATATTATCATTATTATTACCTTCTGATCAATTTTCTGATCAATTTCCTATTAAATATAATTTTGTTGAAGATTTATGTATTACAGATATGGGATTATGTAGAGAAGTTGATAATATAAGTAATACAGATGAAACAAAAGTTTATGGAGTTATGCCTTATGTAGCTCCTGAAGTATTAAGAGGAAATCCTTATACTCAAGTGTCCGATATATATAGTTTTGGTATGATTATATATTTTGTAGCAACTAGAAGACAATCTTTTGCTAATTGTGCTCATGATGATATTCTAGCATTAAATATATGTAATGGAATTAGACCCGAAATTAATGAGCAGGAAGCACCAAAATGTTACATTGAGTTGATGGAAAAGTGTTGGAGTTCAAATCCAGATGATAGACCAAAAGTAATCGAAATTAAAGAGGAAATTAATAAACAAATTGAAGAAGCAATAAGTAATAAAAAATTTAGATTTTTAAACATTGGAAGTAACCAATCAACCGTTCATCCAAAAGCTAATGATACTTCTCGATTTCTTAATCCATTTACAAAGGATCTCCCAAAGTATGATAATATTAACAATAATTCAGTAGAAGTCATTGATTTTACAAAGTAAGTTACATACTTTTATCCAAATTTTGATGATTTAACAAGAATTTATTAAATTAAATTATTAATAGGTTATCATTGGAAGAAAAAAAATAAATTTTAATTTACCATTCTATTCATTATTTTTATATTTTATATTAAATACATTATATTTTGTTTAACACTGATTATAGAGTATATGTAAATTTTTTTTTTACATGAATAAAGTCAGTTTGTAATTGAACAATAAATAAAACATTTGTTAAATTTATAAGGATTAAATTATATTTATGATAGAGTTTTATAATTTATCATTTATGAAAATTGATTAATAAAATTAACTAATTTATGGAAATAATGTCAAATGACCAAGTTATTTGGCGGTCATTTGGCCATTTTGACCTAGTCGCTTGAGGCCATTTGCCATTTGAGTTATTATTTAAATATAAAGCTGTATAATTCAGGCCAAACTTTATGCGTTTATACATCATGTGATGTATTTTATCCGCAAAACATTTAAATTGTATAAATAATTTTGGTCAGGATTATGAGATCATATGATGCAATTTTTTAATTCATTCGTTGATATGGCCAAATGACACGTGAATAATTTTAAGTTATTTGTTGATTTTCGCCTTTAGTACTATGTCAGTGATGACATTTAAATCTTATTCTATCACTTATTTATGGCAATTACATCCAGTAAAACAAAACCATTGAAAGTTATACATTTTTAAAAAATATAGAATTTTTATATTTGAATTTAATGATGATACGATCCACTTTATCTTAAATAAAAAACTATTGTTTTTAGCATACTTCATAATATTTATTATATTTTTAATTTTAAATCATATTGCTGCAACGTACGTAAATATTTCTTATGGGTCACAACAAACTCATATTTAAGAAGTTGAAGAAAACAAGATTCTGCTACAGATATAAAACCATCCTATACATTAATAAGTACTAACATATATATGGTTTATGGCAAAAATATTCAAGTTGTTGATTGGGAGAAATTTATTAGAATAAATAAAAAGGACTGTCTATAAATTAATACTATCTTATTCTAAAGTTTATATAAGTTATATGTTGAGAATTAGTTAATTAGGTTTTTTTTCAAAAGATGATTTTCAGAGCTTAAAATTTAATATCTAACAACTTAGATGATTCATTTTAGAAATATGTTCCAATTGCGAGTACTTATTTTTCATAATACTGAATGATACACCTGTGAGTAGGGATGGCAACGGTCGGTCACGGTCGGTCATCGGTCGGTCATAACCGGTTAAGGGCCTTTGACCGACCGACCGTTTGACCGACCGTTTTGGTTGACCGTTTGACCGACCGTTTGACCGACCATTTAGCCGACCGTTTGACCGATGAGTGATAAAAAAAAAAAACGTTGCGAAATCGTTTTTATTAGATAATCGCAACGTTTTTAGCTAATTTATTAGAGAAACGTTGCGAAACCGTTTTTTTAATAGTTTCGCACTGTTTTTTTATCCCTCATCGGTCAAACAGTCGGTCAAACGGTCGGTTAAACGGTCGGTCAAACGGTCGGTCAAAACGGTCGGTTAAACGGTCGGTCAGAGGTCTTTGACCGACCGATATCGGTCATGGTCATGACCGGTCATAAACGGTTATGACCGTGACCGTTGCCATCCCTACCTGTGAGATGCATATGACTAGACGTTACCTGATCGTATTGATAATAATGCCAGAAATTTTATATTCTATAATACATAGGAACCTTACCAAATATTATCTAAGTTAAATCAGTAAAAATTAATTATAGCTTGTTTTAAGCTTCTCTGAGTAATTATTTTTCCATTTTTGTATATTTCAAATAACATGTATTAACTCAGACTACTGCGGAAAAGGTGAAAACAATGAAGTGAAGGAAGTTAGCCACTATTATGTAAATGTTCAGATCGAATCATAAGGATCATCTTAAATCGCAGGGAAAATGAAGTTTAATCTTAGAGAGAGTATGACTGCAATTATATTAATTCTTTGCTAATATAAATAGTTTATACACAATTTTCTATGTTACACTGTAGGAAATAAAGGTCTGATAAATAATAATTCGAAATTTTATTAAAAAACAAAATACCTTACAAACTTATTAAATAACACATCAACTAGCTACTTGTTTTACTGTATATAACCAAATAATAATTGTCTGGAGGAAGACGAAAATGTAAAATTTGTTTTAGCCCATGCAAAACGACCTTCCACAAAAATCACCACTATTTCCTTTTTGAATAATCTCCACATTCGTGTTATTTCTTTTTTGAACCCTGAAATATTCTTATGTAACTTTACAAATTGCGGGTCACATGCATACTGCGGCCTTCAGTTGCGACGTTGATTTTAATTTCATTTATATGAATATTGATAATTTCCAAAGTCGAAGTATTGCTATTTAAGCTAATAGACATTTTTATTAAATTGTAATAAAGAAATTGGAATAATCCCGATAATGGAAAAAGATATTTGATATAGAATAAAAATTTACGATTCTATTTCTTAAAATAATTTTTTATACAGAATAACTTTACAATTTTCTAGAGATTGTTATTAAAAGTGAATGTAACGAAAGAAGTACTTACCTGAACTTTTACACAAATTATTTTCATTATTATCATAATTAATTATAATCTTTGAACTCACGTCATCTTATTTAAAATTTCATTTAATTTTGCAGAATAATCGATTTTATGCCTGTATAACGTTGATTTTCGAGTGATTTTCGATAAAAATTTCGCTTCGCGTAAAAAAAAGGAATTAGATAGTATTTATTAAATTATTAACGAATTATAATTTTTTTAGAGGAGACGGACACAAGCAACGTACATTTAAAAAAAAAATGTCTTTTAAATAGATTTATTATTTTACCTGTTAAAAGTGTTCTTCCAATATCAGAAATAATTCTATAACATTCATTATAATTCTTCAGCAGTTGGTCTTTTAATAAGATCAGGATACCACATCTTTTTATAATTTCAAGTACTCATTCTCCATGACTTCATAAATTTTAATGCTTCTTTTCCGTTTACATTTTCGTTCTTAATCCTTGACAAATATTTAAGGAGATTGAGTATTATAACACGAGAAATGACTTCTGGCATTCCTACTTTTATTAATGTACCGTACCTCATGATTCTAAATAGCCTTAGGCAAGGCAATATATATTCTTAATTATTGCATGGAAACCATTTTATAATTTTCTTCCAATTCTAGCTTTTAATTGAGCTTCTATATAAATTTATCTATAAATTTATTTCCACTAGCCCATTTTAGAATGACAATTTTGGACCGATCTTGATTTATTACAATCAGGACATGATCTGCCGAATTATTGATTAAGAACTTGTTTCTGTAAGTTTCTTCAAAATTTTTTTTCGATATTTTCAGACATTTATACAACGATTAATACACTAATACAGTAAGTTTCTCGCATTATATAATTTTTTCTATAATAAAATCATGTAATTAAACTATAAAATGAGTCTAATTAATAAAATAATCTTAATTAGTACTAAAACTGCAAAAATAAATTAAAAAAGACCGCTACTTTCAATAAGTAGTGGTAACTAGAACCATTCCTTTCTTTAATTAAAATATTTTAAGCCGAAATATAAACTAAACCTTCGTAATGCAACTACTACAATATGTAACTCAAATAATTAAGATATCTCAAGTCTGCAACTATATGATTTTCATTAGGCCAATTGTTTTTTTACTAATAAACGCATTTCTTTATTAAAAAAGACCATAATTTTTTTGGTTATGCTTTAACATAGATTGTGATTCTCTATGCCAAATAAAAAAATTGGGCTTTGGTACGGCCTTTGTTCTTTTTTTTAAAAAAAAATTGCAACATTTAAATTAGTCATTATTTTTTTCGACATCACATGATTAATTAATTACTGCGGATGTAAGAAAAAATATCTTGCTGTTCTATCGGCGCGGAATTTGTATTTCATGAACAAAGTTCAATCACGATATATATGCAAAATCTTGAAATTTCAATCTAGTAAGACTCGATTATGCTTGTTTCGTACACAAAGTTTTAAAATCAGAGGAAGAGCATCATCGTTTTGCAACAACGAGATAAATCTTTATTGTATACAATGAGGGACGGCCCAACTAATGAATATAAATAATAATTTTTATTTATTTATTTGATATTTATACATAATAATTTTCAGTATGATGAAAATAACAAACGAAAATAAAAAAAAAATTACTAATACAAGGGGATTTAAAAAAATTTCAATTTAATCAATTGATTTTTCTTGAATTAAAGTAATAGAAAATGCGAGAATGTTCTAAATTATAAATTAACTTATTGCTTCAGCTTTTTTATTTTAGAAGCAATTATAGATAAATTATTTGCCTTTTCTTTATCAATATCAGTTCCGATTCCTTTTCTATAATATTCTATAAGTTTAAATATTCCTTTGAAGTAACCATTTTCAACAGAATACTTAAAATGCTTAAATGCTTTAGCTTCATTTTTTTCAACTCTTTTATAATATTTAGCTAAACGAAAATACGCAGCTTCATGTCCATTTTCTGCTGCTTTTTTATACCAATAAATGGCTTTTCTTAAATCTTTATCAATTCCTTTGCCTTTTTCGTATAAAAATGCTAGACAACATTGTGCATAAGCATATTCTTGTTCAGCTGACTTTTCATACCACCCTATCGCTTCTTTTATATCCTTTTTTACAAATCCAGACCTACACATTTTACCATCTTCAAGATAAAATCCTAAAATTAATTGAGCATGCTTATTTCCATTATTCGCTGAATTTTTGTACCACTTAAATGCTTCAATACAACTTTCCTCAACGATAATTCCTTCTTCATAAAACCTTCCTAAATATAATTGTGCATGTTTATTTCCTTTTTTTGCCGCCTTTTCAATCAAATGAACTGATTCTTTTAAATTTTTTCCAGTACCTATTCCCTTTAAATATAAATGTCCTAACATATATGTTGCACTATAACATCCTTGTTTGGCTAACTTTTCATACCATTCAATTGATTTAAAATCATCCTTCTGAGCGCCAAAACAATTATTATAATGTATACCTATATGAAATTGTGCAAATTTGCTTTCTTTTATTACTGCTTTTTCAGTCCAATAAAATGATTTTTCAAAATCTTTATTCACTTTTTCATATAATATTCCAAGTGCAAGTTGGGCAATAGTATACCCTTGCCTAGCTGATTTTTCGAACCATTCAAGTGATTTATCATAATTTTTTTCTATACCTATACCACATAAATAACATCTACCTAAATAAAATTGTACAATTTTATTTCCATTTATTGCTGCTTTTTCATAATATTCGAATGCTTTAAAATTATCTTTTTCAATACCACTTCCATTTTCATAATATTTACCTAAATAAAATTGTGCAAGTCTACTTCCATTTTCTGCCGATTTTTGATACCAATAAAAGGCTTTTTTAGGGTCTTTATACAATTTACCCAAATAGAATTGAGAAATAGGATAATTATCTTTTGATGCTTTTAAAAACAATCCAAATGCTTTATCTTCATCTTTCTCAATAATAATGATTCCATTATAATAAAGAAAGCCGCGAAAAAAAATATATTTTGATGATGTTTGATTTCTAATAAGCCAATCAAAAATTTTAATTTGTAAAGACTTATCCATAACTTGAATATTTTGGTTGATGATTTCTCTTGATTCGGTAGGAATATAACACAATTCATCATGCATTCTGATCAAATGGTTAATTAATTTATCAACAATTTTTTCAACATTATTAGTTAAATCAGTTAATTTAAGTAATAAATTATTTTTTATATAATCACTTGTATTTAAACTGGAGACTTCATCCATCATAATGTTTGAAAAGTTGTCGTATATAAATACATCATAATCATTCATCATGTATTTAAGTTCATTATTCAATGATTTTTTCTCAATTTCACTTGTAATAGATTTGATAGAATGATTCTCAATTTCATTTGTAATAGATTTTATAGAATGTTCAATTATTGATTTTAGACATGAAACTACTATTTGAATAGATGGCCTTTCATCAGGATCATCTGACCAACACGCTAAAAATAAAATTTTACATCATTAATCGTCGTGAAAATCATCCCACCCACCGTGATACGTACCTGTATATATGTCACTATATTCAACAGGTGTGTCTTTAATGATCTCTTCTCTTTTTCCATTCACTATCTCCGTGGCTAAACTTATATCATATTGAGTACCTTCCTCATAAAAAGGTTTACGTCCGCTTGATAATAACCAGAAAAGAACTCCTATACTATATATGTCTGATTTGAAATTCATTATATGGGGTTGACTTCCACATTTTATATTTAATGCATCATTCAAGTTTTTTGGATCTATATAAGGCAGAATATCTAATACTTTATTGGAATAATTTGATGTTTCATTTACCCTTTTAGACAAGCCAAAATCTGCAATCTTAATGATATTCTTATGTATCAGTACATTTAGTGCATGCTAAAATTTATATAAACAAATGAATTAAAATAAATAATCGTTAATTTATGTAATAATAAGAATAAATATTTTAAATAATTAATACATACCAGATTACAATGGATTATACCTTCATTATGAATACATTCTATAGCACTTGCGAGTTGTAACGCTAAACAATATTTATCATCCCATTCAAGTTTAGTGAAACTCGTCTTCAAGTAAGAATATAGTGACCCCCCATCCGCGTACTCAAATATTAATGAATACTCATTGTTTAATTTTGAAACTCCATAAATTCGTAAGACATTTATATGAAAATTAACTTCTTTCTGCGCTTTGAGCTGTTAATATTTTGATAAATAAGATTTTCGTGAAATTATTAAATTATACGAAATATAATAATATTTTAAATACCTCATTTACAATTTTTTTAACGTCCAATTCGTACAATGTTTTCACAACCAAATTAATGTTAGTATTATTCCAGTTTGCTTTAAATATTTTTCCGACTGAACCATCAATTTTCTTTTTATTTTTAAATTCGGTATGATCATAGTATTTGATAAAATTATTCTCGATTGCTTTTCTTATCCAATCAACGTAATTGAAATTTTTATTTTGTTCTTCGGTTATTGACATTTTGTAAAAAAAAAAAAACCGTTTTTACTTTTTTTCTTTAGCGCTCAAATGGTTTCTTTTATAAAATTCGTTTGTGGTACCGATTTTTATATTTGTCGTTAATCATTAGTTGTAAGAACAGGTTTTTGACCAATCAGATAATAAATTCATATGCGGTTATTGTTACTAATTGTTCACCTTGGTAAGATTGTCCGGAACGGATAGAACATGATCAGATCATTCCCAAGTTTGATGGTCTAACATGTGATATAATAAGTGCTTACACCTGAAAGATCATCCTATAATGTTCTAAAATTTCGTCATACCGATTTTTTTTTCTTTTTCAGTTTTTGACTATACAAAATCAGACATTAGGTAAATACATAATTATGTATGACTTTATTTTTAGATAACGTCACCAAGCATACATGGTTCTTCAAAATACATAGAGTTCAATAAATGATTTATATACTGTATTCGTTCGAAATCTTTGTTTAAAATTACGACCTACTATCAGCTATAGGCAACTTTTTATGCTTAAATATTTATTAATATTTTACAAGAGAATTTTTAATTAACGAAATCCAACTTTATTAATAAATATCTCTTTGTCGATATAAAAGCAACGTAAATCATTGACGATCGTTAAAAACAAAAACTTGTCTTTTTTCCTATCAGATATACCGCAGTGCTGATCATTTGATAAAACATGTACACGATTAAATTTATTCTCGAATCATTTCTAGTTCTCTGATAATCAAAAAAAAAATCTTTCGAATTTTGCGGCTCTCCAAAGTTTATCGTTATGATCAGATCAAGTTTATTTTGTCTTTTGACTCTCCTGTTCACATTCAGCTGTGGGTATACTTGCCGCCCATATTAATATGGGAGGGATATGGGACAAAAAAAGTTTTTACTCTTTTTACAGATAACTAAATTTAAAATTATATCTAAAACTAGGGTAATTTGGACACAGGTGAGCTTTAAAATAAGAGTTAAACAAAAATACATACCATTGGGATAAATTGGTAATAATATAAAAACATGCA